>CAUYTI010161258.1:0-15140 GCA_963575145.1 Galago senegalensis
GTGTCCACCTGCCCGTCTGTGTCTACCTGTCTGTCTGTGTCCACCTGCCCCTCCGTGTCCACCTGCCCCTTTGTGTCTACCTGTCTGTCTGTGTCCACCTCGCCCCTCTGTGTCCACCTGCCCCTCTGGGTCCACCTGCCCCTCCGTGTCCACCTGCCCCTCTGTGTCCGCCCGCCCCTCTGTGTCCGCCCGCCCCTCTGTGTCCACCTGCCCTTCTCTGGTTCCTTTGCACCTGTGGAGGGTCATCTGAGCCCTCCCTTTCTCCTTCTCTCTGTCCCTTTCTCTATGACTTGCTCATTGTCTTTAATTGTGACTCACCTGACGTTGTGGTCAGGGAATGTCACTTTAGTGATTGGATAATTGTCAGTATTTTACACCTCTGTAAAGGTGATGTGTCCTGGCAGCTGAAAACATGAAAGGCTTCAGCAAAACCTTTTGGACTAGAGTTTGTGTAGAGAAATCTGTTGAAAACATCATCCTGCTTTAATTAGTCATCAGACTATTTGGTTTTCAATTTTCTTCTGCATCAATTTTGTCTCCTGCACATTCTAGTTAGAACTGTTCATGGCTCTTTGATAACCTTGTGTTGGAGATTGACTACCTCTCCAGGCTCTTCTGCCTGTGACCGTCTGCGCACCTGTGTTACTGTTGGGTTTTACTTTTGTCCTGTGGAAGACTGTAAAGGGCCAGGTTTATGTTCAACCACTGTGCTTCAATACACTGAACTGCTGTATCTTCTGGTATTACGGGGCGGGGAGGGGGGAATCATGTGTATAGGAAGAAACCTTCACGCTCCATCTAAATTCCTAGAGAGATCAGCTTTTTAGTGATTAAGTTCTTCCAAAAAAAAAAAAGCCACCACATTTGTATATTTAAAGTTGGAATATATTTAACTGATTATATATCAGATGCATTTGCAAATCTTTCAAGAGTAATAGCTCCATCAAGAAAGTGTTTAAACAAAAAATAAATTATTGCAGTTTCTAGGTTGAGTAATAAAGTGTGTATAATTGCAGTGCCTGATACCACACATTTGATGAAGTCTGTCTGTCTTCTTTTGGGAGCTCCACCAGTCAGCGTTGTGTTCAAGAAACAAACACTGTTAACCCCCAGGCATCTCGTAGCCCTTACATTAGTCAGCATCAGTTAGCGTTAGTGTCACCTGCTTGCCCAGTTCCTTGCTGGGTGCCTGGGTCCAGTTATACCCCCAGGGGGCCTATAGTCCAGTGGGGAAGGAAGGCTGATATCCACCCAACTGGCACCACACAATCTGAGGCCCTGGGTTTGGGACCCAGGGCTTTGGAGTCAGATGGTCCTGGGTTTGGATCTCAGCTTCTTTTAACTGCTGGCAAATTTAGGGAATTTTCCAGAACCTTTTCAACCTTGATTGTTCCTGGGAATGATTATTACAATAAGAGTGTTGAAGGCCAGGCTGGATGGCCAGCTTTTAAAGTATTTAAAATTAGTACTGATGATGTTGGTGATTCTAGCACCAAGTGCCACTAGCCTCTGAGTTGGAATCCGCAAGGCTGCAGAGAAAATTGGGGAAGGGGAGGTGACAACCCTGGGAGTCTCTAAGGGCAGATCAGATTCAAACAGAGAAAGAAAAAGGGCCCGTTACACTCTGTTCAGACCTTTCTACCTAGTTCCCGTGTAGAAGCCTTTGACCTTGTAACTGCTAGCCATCTTAATAACGTTAGGCACACACCGTGTGTCTGCACAACTGATGGTCCATGACCTGATGATGTCATCTCCATGTGGCATCGTCTCCAAGCAGCGTCCCAGGCAGCTCTCAACTGACACTTCGGGTCCTTAGCTGGCATGTCTAGAAGGCACAAAGGAGATGCAGAACCCTCTTGGCTCTCACCCGCTTCTTTCACTTGCCTGGTTACTTCCATATTTCTTTTAGAACTTTCTGGAAAATCTCCTGCCCGAAGCTTGCCTTGTGTGCCTCCTGACCTTCCACTGTCCTGGAGCGTGGATGCAGAGTGGGGGGAGGGGTGAGAGAGGGCGGTTTCTCTGAGCTATGGAGTGGGGGCCCAGGGCTAGCTGACACCAGCAGTTTGCGTGTGCAGTAGGGCTGACACTCTGCCACGTGACACAGACAGAGATGCTTTCAAACTCGCAGCCAGTGCCCTTGTGGACACGGAAGGCTGAGACATGCAGTGAATTCCCCAATGACCCTGCAGGGGTGAGGGCAGCCTGCTGGGCTCCTGGGACACAGCTGTCCTCCCACAGTGGCCCCTGCAGAGGTGAGGAGCCCTGAGGGAGGCCTGCCAGGGCCCTCAGGGCCAAGGCCTTGGTAGAGAGACCTGGTCCTGCTCCACTCTGCCTCCTTCTTCTGGTTTGCAGTTTAGAAAACAGAGGCGGTCTTTAGCCACCTTGACCTGTGGCTGGCCTGTCCTTTCTCTAGCCCGGGCATGCACTTGCCTCTCCCTCTTCTTCCTCTGACTGTCCCTTTGTCCCCCTGCCATTCTCTCTAGATTAGCAGTTCTCAACCTGTGGGTCGTGACCCCTTTGTAAGAGTGAAAATACTTCCTGCATATCAGACATTTACATTACGATTCATAATAGTAGCAAAATTACAGTTATGAAGTAGCAACAAAAATAATATTATGGTTGGGGGTCACCACAACATGAGGAACTGCATTAACTGTAGGAGGCATTAGGAAGGTTGAGAACCACTGCTCTAGATCCTTCTGGAATCCCACAGCTATTACCAGTAATGAAAGCAAAGGGCTTAGTTCTGCGTGCTGGCTGGGACACGTGCACCTTCTTTGAGTCTTCGACTATTTTTATTCTCAACAGCTAATCCACAGACTGCCATCTCTGAGGTGCAGAGAAGCTTCAGGCCATTAAGGTTCTCCATGTGTCCTGCCAAGAGGTGAGTGGACTCCTGACTTCTGACTTCTGGCTGCCAAACATTTCTGACACTCAGTGATGGGACAGTTCAGTGTCGTGCAACATCTGAAATGCGTGTGTAAGGGACAGTCACATAGAATTCAAAATGCGTGATTGAGTCAGCTCTGAGATCATTCCAGGTGTCCAGTATTGCTGTCAGCCAAATGAAGGAGTCGAACAGGAGTGCATGACCCGCAGAGAGGCCCATCACCAAAACGCTTTCTTGGTGCTCTTCTTTTTTTTTTTTTTGTAGAGACAGAGTCTCACTTTTTTGCCCTCAGTAGAGTGCAGTGGAGTCGCTCCAGCAACCTCCAACTCCTGGGCTTAGGTGATTCTTCTGCCTCAGCCTCCCAAGTAGCTGGGGCTATAGGTGCTCGCCACAACGCCCAGCTATTTTTTGTTGCAGTTTGGCTGGGGCTGGGTTTGAACCCGCCTCCCTCAGTATATGGGGCCAGCGCCCTACTCACTGAGCCACAGGTGCCTCCCTCTTGGTGCTCTTCAACATGGCATTTAACATTCACGACCCTTCCCTTATCAGTTCCGGCGGCAGGTAAGGCTAATGTAGCCGGGAGGAGTGGGCAGGGTCCAGCTGATGGACGTTAACTGTGAGGAGCCCAGACAGAAGCTGGGAACACAGGACAAGCCCTGCCAGGCCCTCACACAGGTGTTCGAGTTTCTCCCATGGCAAGGGAGGCAGAAGAGGAAAAACCAAAGGAATAATTGAGAGTAAGATGAGAAGGCAGACAGGGGCTCACGCCTGTAATCCCAGCACTCTGGGACGGTGAATCGCCTGAACTCTATAGTTTGAGAACAGCCTGAGCAAGACCAAGATTCCATCTCTATCAAAAATAGAAAAACTAGGGAGGAGTGGTGGCGGGCACCTGTAGTCCCAGCTACTCAGGAGGCTAAGGCAGGAGGATCGCTTGAACCCAAGAGTTTGAGGTTGCTGTGTGCTGTGACAGTACAGAACTCTACTACTCTACCCAGGGTGACAGAGTGAGACACTGTCTCAAAAAAAATAATATTAACATGGTAGTGGATTATTTTTATCAAAAAAAGAGAGAGAGAATAAGACAAGAAGTAAAGTTGCATTGTACAGTGGATATATTGTACAAAATACAGCATTTTTGAACAAAACCACGTATAATGTATTATAAAGAATAAAAGAATACTGATAAACCAGACACTCATCTACCCACCACCCACTTTCCAAAAGAGCATTAGCAACTGTTTTAGGGAGACCCAGCTCTGCTGCAGGGCTTCACAGCATCGCCCTCTGCCCTCTGAGTGGACTCTGTGGCCCCCAGGGATTCACAGCATCGCCCTCTGCCCTCTGAGTGGACTCTGTGGCCCCCAGGGCTTCACAGCATCGCCCTCTGCCCTCTGAGTGGATTCTCTGGCCCCCAGGGCTTCACAGCATCGCCCTCTGCCCTCTGAGTGGACTCTGTGGCCCCCAGGGCTTCACAGCATCGCCCTCTGCCCTCTGAGTGGACTCTGTGGCCCCCAGGGCTTCACAGCATCGCCGTCTGCCCTCTGAGTGGACTCTGTGGCCCCCAGGGCTTCACAGCATCCCCCCTCTGCCCTCTTAGTGGACTCTGTGGCTCCCAATCTTCTCCTTAGTTTAGCGCATGTACCAAGCTGTAACAATGTTCTTCTAGTTTTGCAAAATCACCGACTTTCTGTCACACTCATCACACTTTGAAGATTCTTCTAAGGTTTGCGTTTTTGCTTATTGTTACCTTTGTGAGATTCACCTGTGGTAATGAACAGAGGAGCAATAATTCATTCATTTTACTACTTTCTAACATCCCATTAATGGAGATGGAATTTTTATCTATTCCTCTGCCAATGTCCACGTTCAGGTTTTTGCTATTACAATACCTTCTATTAACATTCTCGAACTTGTCTCCTGAACATAAAAGAAAAGGTTTTACCTGTGTTATCTCCATCTATGCATTTCAGGGTGTGGTGCGTGCACATTTTTCAACTTAAGGAGATGATGGCAATTTGTTCTTAAAGCAACGACACTATTTTTTACTCCCACCCAAAATTCAATTGCTTCTTGGCACAAGTTGCCACTGTAAGATTTTTAAATTTTTTCCTCCAATGTTGGTCTAAGGTGGTGTCTCCTGCAATGCTAGCTAGCCAATTCCATGAGGATTAGTAACACTGAGCATTTATTGGATATGTAAGTTTCTTTTTTCTACAAAATTTCTATTTGCTATTTTTGCCTAGCGAGTCGATTGTGGTTTATTTATTTATCTGAGGGGTTCTTCACATATTCTAGGTGCTTTAGTTTTTTGTGTTTTGAGATAGAGTCTTGTGGTCACCCTGGGTAGAGTGCTGTGGAACCATCCCAGACCCCAGCAACCCCAAATTCCCAGGCTCAAGCTATCCTCCTGCCTCAGCCTTCCTGTCGGTGCCCCACCACATCTGGCTAGTTTTAGTTTTTCATTTTTAATAGAGACAGGGTCTCACTCTTGCTCATGCTGGTCTCGAACTCCTGAGCTCAGGCGATCCACCCTTCTCAGCCTTCCAAAGTATGATATTTTTAAAACAATTGTTACTGATATAGTTACATGCTTACTAGTGTATTTTATCAGTAGATATTCTCATTTTAACAATCAAATTTACTCCATATTTTTGTATTTTTTTACTTCTTTCCCTTGTTTAAAAAAAGTTTCTAACTTCAAATTCATAAAGATATTCTAGTTTTCTTCTCAAGTCTTACGGTTTTTCCTTTTGTATTTAATCTGTGTCTTCAGGGAGTGGTTTCTGGCAAGGGTAGGAGTGATTGATGGAATGTGGGGAGTCTCACGGTAATTATTCATTTCATACTGTGTAGTATTTCATTATATAAATTTATTTATCTGCTAGCTGGATTAGGACTATGTTGAATTAACACAGTGATGAGCATTCTTGTACTTTCTCTGTGTGTGGTTCAACTGCATGTGTGGGTCTATCGGGAACATGCCTAGAAGTGAAGTTCTTGGCTCATAGGGGCCCACACGTCCACCATCAGCAGGTGATGCCCATGGGGTCTCCCAGGTGCTCTGCCTGAAGCGTGTG
Source organism: Galago senegalensis (assembly GCA_963575145.1). Classification (NCBI taxonomy): domain Eukaryota; kingdom Metazoa; phylum Chordata; class Mammalia; order Primates; family Galagidae; genus Galago; species Galago senegalensis. The sequence goes on from CAUYTI010161258.1 coordinate 5,971, forward strand.
GGAATTCCCGTGCCCCTCACTGACATTTGGACCATCAGCCTGTGTTGTGTCCACCCTTTTGGTGAATGTATGGTGGTCTGAGCTCGCGTCTCCTGACTGTTAGAGTTGTGGAACCCCTTCCATATGTACAACTGCTGTTTAACTATCTTTAACTGCTTAAGCCTCTTCTTTCCTGGGTTTTCTGTGGTGTTCCCGGCCACTTTCGCCTTGTTTTGTAGGTGCTCTGTGGGGACACCTGGCAGCTGTGGGTGTTAGGAACGCCTTCTCCCACTCGGTCAGCCTGCCTTTTCAACTGTAATGATGACATTTAATAAGCAGAAGTTAGTAATTTTAAGATATTTGAGCTTATTAATCCTATCTTTTTTAGTTAATATTTTTATTTTTTATTTAAGAAAAATTTTCCTACTTGAAGTCATGACAGTACTATACTATTTTAACTGTCTACATGTCAACTAAAACTGCATTATATATTGTAAATACATCCTTCCCCTCTGCTCTGCAGGGCCCTTTTGTCACCAACTGCGTGTTGTCATAACTGTCACGGCCGGATCCGTGAACATCGCATGGGTGTGGGGCACTTTCTGGGCTTCCTCCTGTCCCTGGGGTGTGTATCCGTGTGTCGGCACCGGGTCCTGTTACTTACTTTTAGCTTTATAATCAATCTTTATCTCAGGGGGAGTAAGCTCTCTTAAATTCTTCTTCTTCTTTAAGACTGTCCTGTGTATTCTGGGTCATTTGCCTTTCCATTTAAATTTTGGACTAAAATTGGACTAACAACAGAAAATTTGGGATTTTAATGGAATTGTTTTGAACCAGTTTGTAAAAAAATGACTTTTTATAATACTTAGACTTTAAATCAAGGGAACACGACTTGCTTTTCTGTTTGTTTGGCTTCCTTAAATTCTCTCAATTTTTTTGTTTGCACAGAAATCTTGCATATTGCTTGTTAGACTAATTTTAGGTATTTGATACATTTGATTTTATTGTAAACAGTGTCTTTATAAACCATATTTTAGACTTAGATGTATAGAAATACAGTTGAATTTTGCACATTTAATCTGTATGCAGCGACTTTTAAAAACTCTGACTGACTGATGATGTGTTTGCACAGCCCCTTGATTCCATGGGTACCCAGTCCTATCAATACAAATGATGACAGCTTAATTTCTAACTCTTCGATTATTGTCATGAATAATTTTAATCAAAATGGAGCATCTTTATCAGGTCAAGGTAACATCTTCCTTTTCGCCATAGTTCCACGTGCTGCCGGGTGGACTGTCATGCTGGCCTTGTGCTCTGGGATGGAGAGAGGGTCCTGAGCCCAGAACTTGGCTTCCTATAGCACTTCCTTCTTCTGATGTTGGATACTGGCGTTTTCAATGAATTTTTAAAATATACCCTGCCCTGTCTTTTAATTGTCTTTGAAGAGTTGTTTCAAATTTCCTAATCTGGCATTTCCCAAACTGAAATCGCATATTCTATTATTTTTAACTCACAAGTTGGTCCTTTTAAAGGAGCACAATTTCTGCTTGTGTAAGCTGACTCTGGCACATCTTTTATCTTCTCTCACCCTCCATGTAGGAGGCTTTTCGGGCGTCTCTGCCTGCAGTTGAAGATGACTCTGTTTTCAAATGGGGAAGTGAGTCCGGTCACCTGCTGATCAGCTTCTGGCACTGTCAGATTCCAACCCGTGACGTTAGCTGGACGTGCTGTGATAGGAGGCTGAATTTTGCTGAAGCGTAGTTTGGAAACTGTTATCCACATTGTCAAACGTCCCACCAGGGCAGGTGGCTGTGAGAGGGAGCCCTCCCCGACAAACGGGGCTTTCCCCTCATTATCCGTGATTTGGTGGAATTCTTTTCGGTGGTGGGGGTGGGAGTAGTTAGGAAGCCAGGAGAGCCTTCTGTCAGGCTTCTGAAATGGACCGTGGTTAATCTCAGATTTCACACCACATTGTGTGTTTGACTGAAGGTGTCATATTTAGTAACCTTACTACTTCAAAACTGCCATCCACTCCTGCTTGATCTGTCCTTCACGTCACTATAGGAGTTTTCTCCCTGAAGTATGCTGGGATCCATCATGGGTCCTCCAGAACTTTCAGGGACACCTGGAACACTTTTCAAACCTCTTATTTGTTTTTAAATATTTTGTTTGAGGTTTATCTTATGCATCATATGTCTCCCTTTCCGAGTGTACCATTCAGTGATTTTTAGTAAACGGGCAAAGCCGTGCAAACATCACCATAGATCAGTTTGAGAGCATTTTCATCACCCCAACGGGATTCCCTGGGCACATTTATCTGCAGGGCATGGGAGTCTGTTTTGCGCTGCTGTAATGGAGCACCTGAGTCTGGGTAATTCATAAAGAAAAGAGGTTTACTGGGCTCATGATTCTGCAGGCTGCCCCAGGAACGTCCCATCAGCACCTGCTTCTGGTGAGGAGCCATCAGTCAAGGCAGAAGGTGAAAGGGGAGCAGGGGTGTCAGCCGGCAAGGGCAGGAGCAAGAGGGGAGCAGGGGTGTCAGCCGGCAAGGGCAGGAGCAAGAGGGGAGCAGGGGTGTCACCCAGAAAGGGCAGAAGCAAGAGGGGAGCAGGTGTGTCACCCAGAAAGGGCAGGAGCAAGAGGGGAGCAGGGGTGTCACCCGGCAAGGGCAGGAGCAAGAGGGGAGCAGGGGTGTCACCCAGAAAGGGCAGGAGCAAGAGGGGAGCAGGGGTGTCACCCAGAAAGGGCAGAAGCAAGAGGGGAGCAGGGGTATCACCCAGAAAGGGCAGAAGCAAGAGGGGAGCAGGGGTGTCACCCGGCAAGGGCAGGAGCAAGAGGGGAGCAGGGGTGTCACCCAGAAAGGGCAGAAGCAAGAGGGGAGCAGGGGTGTCACCCGGCAAGGGCAGGAGCAGGAGGGCAGCAGGAGTGTCACCCGGCAAGGGCAGGAGCAAGAGGGCAGCAGGGGTGCCAGGCTCTTTTAAGCAACCAGCTCTGGCCTGAACGCATAGAGAGCAAACTTGCTCATTGCCATGAGGAGGCACCAAGCCATTCATGAGAGATTCATCCACCCCCGAAGACCTCCCCTGCAGACCCACCTCCAACACTCGGGATCAGATTTCAGCATGAGACTTGGAGGGGACAAACTTCTAGACCACATCACCAGGCACCCAGTAATCCACTGTCTTTCTTCCTACTTTGCTCTTCTGGGTATTTCTTATAAATTAGATTACACTTGTGTCCTCTGTAGGTTCTCGCTTCTTTGACTGAAGTTCACGTTTCGGAGGCCCCTCTGTGCTGCAGCGTGTGTGTGTGTGTGGGGGGGGGAGGGGAGTCCTTCCCTTCACTGCAGGCTGGTGGCCCACTGTCTGTTCACATACCAGCTGATGGACACTGAGGAGCTGCCCCCTGGAGAGTATCATGTGTCATGCTGCAGGGAATGTTCACCTGGCTGTGGGGACACGCGTCTTCATTTCTCTCATGTAGACTCATGAGGGTGAAACTGCTGGGCCATACGGTAAATTTACACTTACCTGTTTACGAAACCGAGGCACTGTCTTCCAAGGTGGCTGCACATCTGACATTTCCATCCGCAGTGCCTGAGGTCTCCAGGGTCTCAACATCCTCCCCAAATCTGCTGTCTGTCTTTTCTGTTAGAGCCGTACCAGCGTATGCAGAATGGTAGCCGTTTTCCTAATGACTGAGGTGTGAACATGTTCTCATGGGCTTGTTAGCCATTAGAATGTCTTCTGTGCAGAAATGTCTATTTAAGTAAGTCCTGTGCTAATGTTTTCATCGTCTGTCTGCCTTTTGAGCGGTGAGAGTGTTTGTCTATTCTTATATAAAACTTTTGCTAGACATGTGTTTTGTGAATATTTCCCTCAGTCTATTGATTGTATTTTTGCTTTCTTCTTGTTATCTTTTTGAATCGCAAACATTTCGACTCTTAATGAGCTTCAATTTATTATTTTTTTCTTTTTAGATCATGCCTTGGTATTATGTCCAAGAAATCTTTGCCTAACCCAACGTCTTGACATTTTTTTTTATTGAATGTTAACTGTGTACATTAATGCACTTTGTCTTGACATTTTTTCTGCTATGCTTTCTTATAAAAGTTTTATGCTTTTTGCACTTATATATACGTCTATTACCCATTTCGAGTTATTTTTCGTGGATAGTGTCTAAGTTTATTTTTTGGCATGTTGTTCCAGCACTATTTATTAAAAGGACTGTCTTCCCACCCACCCCGATGGATTGCCTTGAAATCTTTCCCCTAAATCAGCAATTATAAATATAAGAATTTGGTTGGACTATTGATTCTGTTCGATTGAACTATGGCTGCATCCTTATGCCAACACCACCCTGGCTCGATATCAGGAGCTTTATAATAAACCCCCAAGTCAGATGTGAAAGACCTCTCTAACTGGGTCCCGATTTTTCAGAATGGACTTGGCTATTCTTCTTTTGCATTTCCTGGTAATTTTAGGATCACCTTGGCACTTGTTAAAAGAAAAACAAAAGCCAACTGGAATTTTGGTGGAGATTGTGTTGAATCTGAAGGTCAATCTAGAGAGAACTCTGATTTTAACAATATTTAGCCTTGTAACCCACACACTTGGACCATCTTTCCATTTATTGAGATCTTTGATATACCTCAGCAATAATATTTCGTAGTTTTTAGGGCAATAGTGTTGCACTTTCTTGTTACATTTGTTTCTTAGGATTTTATCTTTTCTGATGCTATTGTGAATGGCATCGTACTCCTGATGTCATTCTGGATTGTTTATTTTCTTGTGATCTTGCCATGCTTGTTTATTAGTGCCAATTTAACAGCTTTTAGAAGGTACAATTGACTCATGGAAAGTTACACATAATTAAAATGTATAGTGTGGTGAGTTTTGACATGTGCACACAGCTATAAAAGCATCAAACGAGCCGGAGAAGGAACCTGTCCATCACTTCACAGGTGTCTGTCCCTCAATGCCGCTCTCTCCTGACCCTCCCTGACACCCCAGCCCTGTCCCCACCAAGCAGCCGCTCAGCTGCCTTCTGTCACTGTGATACTAGAGTTTGACGGAAATGAAATCACACAGCATGGACTCACCTTTATCTGCCTGCTTTTGAAGAGTGTAATTATTTTGAAATTCATTCATGTAGCACGGTCTCAGTAGCTCATTACCTTGTTGGCCCTGAGAACCACCCCACTGTGCGTGTGCACACTGTGCGCTTATCCACGCACCTGCTGGTACAAGTCCCCTCCCTCTGTCTTTTAACTGGGACAATAAGGCTGCTATGAGCATTTATGGCCTCTTGCTTTCTGTGCACTGGGGTAAATCCTGGGAGTGGGATTTCAAGGTCCTCTGTTACATGCATATTAAAAAGTGTGGAAAACTGCTTACTAAGCACCGTTTTATGTACACGAACGCTCCAGTTTACAATAGCCCAATAGCCTCACCACACGTGGTGTGGACGGGCTTGTTGACTTTTGCTGTGGCCCCTGACTGTGGTTTGAGTTTGAGTTTCCCTAAATGACTAATGTTATTGCAGACACTTTGTGCGATTACCTGATACCCGTATACCTTCTTTGGTGAGGCGTGTGTTCAGACATGGTGTCTGTTTTTTTAAAATTGGGTTTTAAATTTTCACTGCCTTTTGACACGTCTCCTTAGACTCTGGATTCAAGTCCCCTCTCAGATGTGTGATTTGCAAATATTTTCTTGCAATATCTTTTTATCCTCTTAAAATGTCTTTTGAAGAGCAGAAATTCATCATTCTGATAACTCCAATTTATCATTTTTTTCTTCCATGTATTGTGCTCTGGGTGTATTATCTAAGAACTCTTCACCTAAATCAAAGTCACAAATATTCCCTTTGACCCATATTCTCTTCTAGAAGCTTTAAAATTTGGCATGTATGTTTATGTCTGTGAAGTACTTTATATGAAATTTTTGTACGGTGTGAGGTTACTTTCAAAGGTTTTTAAAAATATATACATATATATATAGAAAATTGGTTGCTTGAGCACCATTTGCTGAGAACCAGCCTTTTCCCGTTAGTGACTTGTGTCAAAATCAGTGTCTGTATTTATGTGTCTGTTGCTGGAACCTCTTCTCTGTTTCCCTGACTTGTCTATTTTGAAAATCATAATATACTTTTTTGATTACTGCAACTTTATAGTAAGTCTTCAAGTCAAGTAACTTCTCCAATATTCTTCTTTTTCAAGATTCTTTTTCATTTTTCTAGGTCCTTTCACAATTCCATATGAATTTTAGAGTCAGTTTACAATTTTAACAGAAAACTTCGATGGGATTTTGTTTGACATAGCATCAGGGTTACTAGAACAATTTGGGGAAAACATTACAGGGTGGCTCAAAGGTTGTCATACACATGAAAAATTAAAAACTCATTTTATTTTATAGTATATTAAATTTTGTATTTAGGTATCAACAATTAGAGAAATATTTTGTAAATATTTTATAAAATTTTGCCATGAATATTTTGTAAATAAAGCTACATTTAGCTATAGTTTCCTGTTTTCCCTATGTACAAAGTACGGCAACCTTTGGGACACCTCGTTTGAGCCTTCTGACCGATGAACAAAGTCTGACCCTCCATTTACTTATATCTTTAATTTCTCTTAGCAATATTCTGTCATTTTCAGCTTATACAGATCTTCTGATGGATAATTCTTTGATGTATGTTAATGCTATTATAAATTGTATTAGTTTTAATCTGATTATTCTTGTTCGGATACAGTAATGAATTTATTTCTGAATATTGGTACAGTAACCTGCAGCTGTACTGAACTCACTTATCCTAGTGCCGTTTATACAGTTCTTTGAACTCTTGACATTTAAGAATAAAGGGGGTTTTGTTTTTCCTCGTCAGTTTGCACCACTTTTCGCTCTTTGCTAGCCTGAGCGGAGCAGACAGGCTCTCCAGTGTGATTCTGAGTAGACCTGGCAAGGCGGACGCCTCTTCCTATTCCTGCTCTCAGGGGAAAGCGTCCCTGTTTCAACATTGTGATCTGAGCTGTGATTTTTCCATAGAGGCTCTTTGTCAGGATGAGGGAGTACATTCTTTATAAAACACCTTTTCATTTGAAATAATCATACAGCTTTTATTATTCAGTATGTTAATATGGTGAATTGTGGAGACAAACTTTGTATTTATGGGCCAAACAGTCCTTGGTAATGGCCGATTATTTTAATATATTGGTGGATGATTTGCTAAAATTTTGTTCACATTATTTTTCATCTATATTTATAAGGAACATTGGACTGTTCTTTCCTGGTAAGGTATTTCGACATCAAGATCATTCTGGTTTCAAAGAACAAATCGGGAAGTATTCCTTCCACTTCAACTTTACCAGCTTGCTTGTGGTGGACTGATCTGTTTCTTCCTTTTACAGCTGTATAATTGACTAACGTAGATGTCTTATTCCAGAGCTCTTTGTGTGTGTGTGCGCGTGTGTATAAGATTCTAAAATTCAATTTCTGAAAATTCAATTTCTTTCATAAATATGAGGCTCCTAATGTAGTCTGTTTTTCAGTGAGTTTTGGTAGTTTGCATCTTTTAAGAAATCTTCAATGGAATCTGTACTATTGAACGTGTAGGTTAAAGTTGGTCGTGACATCTTCCCTTGGTCCTTTGGCACCTGCTGGGCCTCAGATGACAGCACCTCTTGTTCCCGAGCTGGGGCTTTCTGTCTCCTCTCGTTCCTTCTCCATCAGCTCATCAATTGTGTAATCTTCTCAAACAACAAGCTTTTGGCTTTATTTATTCTGTTTTCTTTATCTAGTTTCCATTTTTATTGTTTCCTTTCTTGTGCTTTGAGTTTAATTCACTATTCTTGTCCTCGTTTCTTAAACTGGACGCTGTTGCCCGTGACTTGAGGCCTTTGGTCTTTTCTATCCTGGGCACCTGTGCTGTAAACTCCACTCTGATCGCCCTTTACCTGCATCACACACATTCTGAGACGGTGCACATTTAGTTCAAAATACTTCTTAAATTCCCTTTTGTTTTCTTTGATCTATAGGTTATTTAAAAGTTTCCTACTTTGCTTCCAAATATCTGGGCATGTTCCACATAACTTTCTGTTATTCATTTTTACTTTAATTCCACTTTTCTTCAAAGTGCATAATTGTATGACTTGAATCCCGTGACATTTTCTTAGACTCACGTTATAGTTCAGGATGTCGTCTACCAGGGACATTTGACGCGTACCCCTGGGAAGAACGCGCCTGCTGCTGCTGTGGGTGGAGGGTCTGAGGATGTCAGCCACGGTCGTCCATCGTGTGGTCAGAGTGCACTGCCTTACTACTGACGGTCTTTCTGGATCTTCAATCAGTCATTAGGAGAAAAGTACTGGGATTTCTGACCAGAGTGATTCACTTCTCTCTTTCTCTGTGTTTGTATTGGTTTGGCTTCTATGTGAAGACCTGTTACTATGTTCATAAGGGTTTAAACTTCTTTCAGCCTTTTGATCAGTCGATCCCTGTCTCACGTGGTGACCTTCTTAGTCTGTGCCCATCATCTGTGCTCTAAAAACTTCTTGTCTTATCCGAAGTCGTCCAGCCTTCTTTTGACAGTGTTAGTGTGGCGTACATTCAACCTGTGATTTGTTTTACTAGATTTCAGGTTTATATTTAAAGCCACTTTTGCCGAAGGCAGAGATGTGGGTCTTGTGCTTCCATCCAGTGTGACGATCTCTTCATTTTCGTTGGAACGTCTAGTAAATTACATTTAACGTGACTGTCGGGTTTCAAAGGTGTCAAGTGTACAAGTTTGCTGCACGTTTCCTATCTGCCCCATCACTTCTTCCCTCCCCTTTCCTGTTTTTCTCCTTCCTACTAATCAGCGGTGTGTATTTCACAATCTTATCTCCCTTTGTTGACTTATTACGAATAATTCTTTTTAAAAAATAGTTTAGTGATCCCGTTAGGGTCCATGGCACACATCCTCACCCATCACAGTCTGTCTGTAAGCCACACCACGTCCAGTCTGGACACACCTCACCCATCACAGTCTGTCTGTAAGATGCACCACGTCCAGTCTGGACACATCCTCACCTATCACAGTCTCTCTGTAAGCCACACCACGTCCAATCTGGACACACCTCACCCATCACAGTCTCTCTGTAAGCCGCACCACGTCCAGTCTGGACACATCCTCACCCATCACAGTCTGTC
>CAUYTI010161259.1:0-83569 GCA_963575145.1 Galago senegalensis
GAGAAAATGACATGAAGGCTGTGTTGACCAGTTTGATGGAAGTAGTTCAGAATGCATGTGAAAACCCCACACTGTACCCCAGAAGTGCATTAATGTACATAGTTAACATTCAATTAAAAAATAAATTAAAAAAAAAAAGAGACAGAGTGTCACTTTATTACCCTCAGTAGAGTGCTGTCATATCACAGCTCATAGCAACTTCCAATTCCTGGGCTTAGGTGATTCTCTTGTCTCAGCCTCCTGAGTAGCTGGGACTATAGGTGCCCACTATTTTTTTTTTTTTTTTGCAGTTAGACTGGGGCTGGGTTTGAACCCTCCACCCTCAGTATATGGGGCCGGTGCCCTACTCACTGAGCCACAGGCACCACCCTATCCAGTGGTTTCTAATTGTCCTGATTTTTCCTTTTTGTTCTTTTGGGTCTTCCTTTTTTGCACTCTTTTCTGATTGAATATTTTTTTTCCTGTTCCTTTTTCTTATGTTTTATGCTTGTTTTAAGTTTTATTTTTCACTGACACATAAGAAACGAATATATCATCTTAGAGATAAATAGATCTAACAAATCTATCATCTTAAGCATTTATCATTTATTTGTTGTAAGGACATTTGAAATCTTCTAGCCATTTTAAAATATAAAATACATAAACTGTAGTCATGAAAGTAGGCATTGTTGTACCTTTTTTTTCTCTCCATGCTGGTTATAAAACTATTTTTCTTGTGTCATTTCCATTTATTTTCTTTTTTCTTTTTTTGCAGTTTTTGGCCAGGGCTGGGTTTGAACCCACCACCTCTGGCATATTGGGCTGGCGCCCTACCCTTTTGAGCCACAGGCACCCATTTCCATTTCGTTATATATCAATGTGCATTTTGATTTCCCTACAAATTTCCCAATATCTTTGTTCATTATTTATTTCATATCTTAGATTTTCCATCTGAAATGATGTCATTGTGCCTGAAATATTTCCTTCATGATTTCTTTGCTGAAGTTGAAGTTCTTCTGGTAGAAAATATCTTTGTTTTAAATTATCTTTTTTAACCCTCATAACTAACAGATATTTTAGTTATGTGAAAATCACCGTCAGCCATCATTTTGTTTTTACTCATTGAAGGTGTTCCATCGTCTTTCAGCTTCCATTACTGCTGCTGGGGGGTCATCTGTCAGTCTGCTGTTATGCCTCTGTAGGTAACTGGGTCTCGTTCTGTGACTGGTTAACTTCTCCGCATTGGTGACTAATTGTACCTCTGTGACTGGTTAACTTCTCTGCGTTGGTATTAGCTGTATCTCTGTGACAGGTTAACTTCTGCACTGGTGACTAGTTGTATCTCTGTGACTGGTTAAATTCTTTGCATTGGTATTAGCTGTATCTCTGTGACTGGTTAACTTTTCTGCACTGGTGACTAGTTGTATATCTGTGACTGGTCAACTTCTCTCCACTGGTAACTAGTTGTATCTCTGTGACTGGATAAATTCTTTGCATTGGTATTAATTGTATCTCTGTGACTGGTCAACTTCACTGCATTGGTGGTTAGCTGTACCTCTGTTTCCAATTAACTTCTCCATACTGGTGACTAGTTTATCTCTGTAACTTATTAACTTCTCTCCCCTAATGTTCTTCGCCTACCCTGGCATGTGGTTAAGTGTGAATATTTGGATTGTCTTCTTTTTTTCAGCCTTCTTTAAAGGCTGCTTGGGTTCTGCTGGGATTCCAGGATTTGAAAATTAATGAGTACTAACAATTCTAGGTAAATTCTTAGCTTTTATATTTTAAATATTGCTTTGTTCCTCATTCTCTTTTAAATTTCCTTAACAAACCCTGATGAGATACTCATTAATTCTTTCATCCTGACTTTCTTGCCTTTTAACAACTCCCCCCCTCCCCCATTTCTTTTTTTTCCTAGACTTTTTAAGGCCTGCTCTTTTTGGCTACACGTTTAGTTTATTCACCCTTTTGACGTATGTTATTTATCAGCTATTGAGCTGTCCTACTGAGGATTTAGTATTTTAATTTTTCATTGCTGAATATATCATATGGTTCTTTCAAAATATTTTCATAATCTTCTATAGAGTCCATTTTTTTCTAATTCATATTTCTAGCCTCTCATGTCTTTAACTAATATAAATGTCGTTTTTCAAGATAGTCTGTTTTTGAAGGGTTATTTGAATTTCTGGATACATTCTATGTATCTTTTTAGTTCCTTTACACATTAAGGTTTAATTTCTAGGAAATATGCTACATAATGGGAAAATATTTTCTGAAATACTAGTTCGTTAATTAACTGGTTATATTGCTGTTCCTTTTCAGCAATTCAACTCAACTGAGATTTCTGTTTCGAAAACATATTCAAATTTCCATATTTCACACAAACCTCAGAAGGATGTGAGCTGAACTTATGTTGAAATATTCAGTATGCAATAAAATCATCGTTTCCTGGGTGCCACTTTGTTGTCTCTCTGTAATGGGTCTTGACTGCTTGCTTCTTGGTTACTGGGTCATTTTTGTTGTACGAATCTGCCTCACCCAGCTTGGCTGCGGCTGTTTCTGACTATACAAACTTGCATCTTAAAACGGACGGCCTGTCTTGGACTTGATGGTTATTCCTCTCTTGTTAGAGTCTGACAGACCTTAGGGCACAACTTGAACTTGGTCATGTATGGACAATCTGACGTTGCCCCATGCTCAATAGAGATAGGCTGAGGTTGGATAAATTAATGATGTATTTATTGTCCAACTGCATTTCCCCTTTTAATTTCAATGTGGCCCCCTCCTGCCCTTGCTCCAGGTCTAAGCTTTGAGCTTCCCTGAAACTGCTTTAAACTATACGTTTTCTCCCTAGATGAGTTTTGGGCTTTGGTTTTTCTTTATTTTTGCTTCTCTGTGATTCTGATCCCTCTTCATTTCTATTTCTCAGGTAGACCTCAGAATTTTTTTTTCTTACTGGCATTGTTCCTTGCTTTCCAGTACAGTTATTTTCTCAAAGTTTTTAATGCAAATGTAAGCATTGATATATTTATTTATCTGAAAACTTGAGTTGCTGTGAAGGCAAGACAGCTCTGTTCTCTGGCTAAATCAAAAGGTCACTTGGTAAGGAGGCACTGATTAAAAAAAAAAGTGTTTTTAGTGCTTACTATGTCCCAGACGACATTTGAAAACAGGGATTATTTAAAAATTCCTTGGAAAAAGCCAAGATAAAAGAAAATGATAACTAAACCTATCTTTCGGTAGACATCAAGTCCTATAAAGAAAATAAAACAAGGAGAGAGGGAATGTTGAGTGACAAGGGAAAGGCACATCAGTTTGGGAGAGCTCTCTGAATGGCAAGGAAAAGCTGGTCACATTAGTGGGACTGGGGAAAGAGCAGGTGCCTGTGTCTTAAGGCAGAATGTTTGCTAACTTTGAGGGAAGAGTAATGGCCAGGGCTGCTATGGGAAAGCAAGTGAGGGACAGAATGGTGGGTGACAGAACAGAGAAGCAAAAGGTGGGGTAGACCTCACAGGACTCAAGGGCTATTATTTGAAGTTAGGACACTATTTTATATATAATTCAAAGCAATTGGACAATTTCAGACAAGATGTCACTATAGAAAATCTACATATGAAAATATATGTATATTACATAGATGACTATCTAAATGATATGTGTCTATATAAAATTGTTCAATACAGAGGGTGCCTAACATCCTATATACATTTTAAGAAAAAAAAATCTGTATTAAATTTGTAATACTCATGTTTGACTTCTGTAATTATAAGAGTTGCTTAACATGACAGATATTCATCTCTTGATATTGATATATATTGATTACAATTTTATTATGCTTTTTCCTTTTCTTAAAATGTGTACATTTTTTGGCAGTGTGTTTGTGTGTCTAGGAATGGGAAGGCAGAAGGACATAGGGAGTCCGGCGAGGAGGTCATTGCAGTGGCCCAGATAGGAGACTGAGTGGTAGGTGAAGACAGAGATTCAAAAAGCATCTTGAAGGCACCAAAGACAGGGCTCTACTATTAAATGCAGAAGGAATCAAATATGCTTCCTGGGTTTCGATATTCATAAAGGGTATTAATGCCACATGACTTGAAAGGTGTAAGGGATTTGCCTGATGAATCCTTCTCTGTCTGGGCCTCCAAGTCCAGGAAAATGGGCCAGGAAATTCCTTCTGCAGGCATGGTGAGGGTGGGAGTGAGACGGTCACTGCCAGTATGGCTTTTGTAACCCTCTTTGTGTTTCTGTCCATTCAACGCATTCAACCAGTGTTTACTAAGCACCTCCTGCATGGCTGACACTTTTCAGGTCCTGAGAATACAGAAATGAGAACACTACCGCTGAATACTGACAGCTCTCTGGAAGTATTTGTGCTCTGTGCAAGAGGGCTGTTCCCTTCCCTCCCTTCTCATGGGCACCCCTTCCTCCATCATTCCCCCTATCTGCTAGAAGCTTCTTTTGGGTCTTTTCTCTCCAAATCCACCAGCCAACCCCCAGCTCCCCACCAGGCAGTTTCCCCAGTCTTCCCAGGCCTTCTCAATGTTCCTCCTCCACCCCCAGTCACGAACATGTGGTTCTCATGACTTGTTCCCAGTCTGGTGGGGTAAACAAAAAGTCAGTCATTTTGCATGAGGTGGGGTTGGAAAGATGTAGGGGATCAGCTGAGAGACTATAGACAGCACTAAAAAGTTCTGTGCAACCCATGAAATCCTTCTAAAATGCACTATTATTACCTCTGTGCCCAAAGAACCAGCCTCCCTCTCATTACCCACACCACAAAGAGGATTGCAGCATTGTGGAGGGGACTGGTTTCTTCCCAGTGGTTGGTGCTCACCTGACCTCAGCCACAGTTTGTAGAGTGGTTCCCTCTCATACACCTGCTGTGCTCTTCTCCCTAGTCTCAACAAGAGCAGACCAGTTCGTATTTGTGTAACACTTTGCAAGTGCTTTTACCCATCTCACAAGATCTCACTTCATCTTTAAACAACCCTGGGGAAGCATCTGAACATGGAGGTGACATGTTCAAGGTAACAGTGATATTTTCACTGTTACCCCTTTTTCTGCATTTTTAAAATTTATTTTTGTTTTGAAATATTAAGGGAGTACAGATGTCTTTGGTTACATGGATCCCTTTTGTAATGTTTGAGTCCTGGCTATAAGCGTGCTCATCACCCAAATAGTGTTCACTGTACCCGTGAGGTAGGTTTTCACCCCTCCTGTCTTCCTCCTCTCCCCTCTTAATTCCCACTGAGTTTTACTCTCTTTTCTGTACTCATGTGCTCATCTGTTATAATTTAACAGTGAGTGCCTGTGATGTTTGTTTTTCCATTCTATAAATACTTTCACTTGGAGAATGGTCTCAATTCCATCCAAATTGTTGCAAGAGGCATTTATCCTTCTTATAGCTGAGTAGTACTCCATGGTATACGTATGCCATATTTTCTTAATCCACTCATGAATTGATGAGACAAGTCAATCCCACATCTTTGCAATTGTATTGCGATGAACACTTGAGTACAAGTGTCTTTTTGATAAACTGACTTCTTTCCTTTGGGTAGATACCCAGTAGTGAATTTGCTGGATTAAATGATAGCAGAGTTTTTGCTGGGAAGGAATATAGGTGCTTGGTCCATTTAACCATCTTTTCCTAATCCTGTCTTCTGACTTTTTTCTATTTCTAGTCTCTCATGATCACTCTGATGACTCCATGTAACACTTTTAAAAATATGACTGAACCATGGTTTAGAAATTCCCTTCCTCTTGATACCACAAAGAGTGGACATACTTAGAGATACACATTTTCACATATCTATGATATTTTTATAGAAGCTTGCTGGAAACAAAATTACCATGTAAAACTTTTTAAAGAGAAACATTGTGACCGAATTTCAGAAAGGACTGCTACTACTGCAGCTAGTGGATGTCAGAGTTTTAGACAACGCTGTCGGATGGCCCTCTGTCCCCTCTAAAGAGACACAGGAGGCTCAGTCATGGGTGTTTCTGCTGTCAGCCTGTCTGTAATGCTGATTAGGAAAAAGTGACTGATTTCACCATGCTAAGTCTAAGTTTCACACTAAGAACAAAAAATAACACTTCTGCCAGCTGTTTGAAAAACAGTTCATGTGCTATATATAAATAAAGAGTGAAAGGAGATATCATCACTTCTATTTTTATACCTGATTCTACTAAAGCAATTTTTTGTACTGATAGCTAACAAAATATGTAATTATAATACGTATGTACACCATTCTATATTTATCTGTCAACACATTTGTGTGGTGTGTGTGTAGAGGCTGAAAGTTTGTGTCTACCCAAAATTCATATGTCCAAATCATATCTTCCCAATGTGATAGTATTTGGAGGTTGGTCTTTGGGAAGTGATTAGGATCTGATGAGGTCATGAGGGTGGGGCCCTGGTCTGATGGGATTAGTGCCCTTATGAGGAGAGACACCAGAGCGGCTACTCCTTCTCTCTGACCACGTGAGCACACAGGAAGTAGGTGGTGATCTATAAGCCAGGAAGAAAGCCGGCCTGAGAATCTGACCACACTGGCTCCCTGATCTTGGACTTCCAGTCTCTAGAACTGTGAGAAATACATTTTTGTTGTTTAAACCCTTGAGTGTTAATGTTTTGATGTGGAATTCTGAGTAGTCAAGTGCAATATGTTTACATACAAACAGACACATTTTTTCATTGACCCAAAAGGAAAGGTTCACAGATGCAACTAAAGAATTTTAATCCAAGCATTTCATATTTCAACTCAAGGATTCTGTCCTTCAACCTCTAGAAAGCTTTAGAAAAATGATCTATTTCTTCTTGATTCAGATTCTGACCCTCGGTGGCTCCAGTATTTCTAGGTTGCTATAAATAATTTAGCCTACACACTACCTTCATGGTGAATCTCACTTTCTTATGGAGCCCCTCACTCACCTTACATTTCTTCTGCCCTATTTTCTATTGGCATTACAAGAAGTCCCAGAATTCTGACACATGTTGTCTCCCTTGTCCAATGAGAATGTCATCAATTGCTTAGAGATCTTTGGCTCATGTGGAAGGTTTCCATACTTGGGGCCAGCCTTTCCCCCCTATTTTCAGAAAGCCTTTTATTTTTAACTGAAAAAAAAAATGGGACGAGTAGGTCTGTAAATATAATACTTCCAATCATTGTGATGTATAAAAGTCACTTATACTGGGATTAAAAAAAAAACCCTAATAGGGTGGTGTCTGTGGCTCAAAAGAATAGGGCACTGGCTGGCCCCATATACCAGAGGTGGTGGGTTCAAACCCAGCTCCAGACACAAACTACAAAAAAACAAACAACAAACAAACAAACAAAAAACAGAAACCCTCCCCTGATATTCTGTAAGAATGATTTCCTTAGATAAAATCACAGGTACAGAAGAGCAGCTCACAATGGGGCAGAAGATTAAGTACAGATTTCAGAACACAGTTAGACTCCTGTATCTGTAATGCACTTGCTATGTGACTTTGAATGAGATACATAGTTTTCCTGACTTCAATTTTGTGATCTTAGAAGTGGAATGACAATACCAGTTCTCAGGGTCATTAGGAAAATAAACAGAATTTATGTCGAGTCCCTCGTTTGATTCTTGGCCCACGATTGTTCCTATGTGGTAATATTATAGTGGTTATTATTTTTATTACTTCTTTTAATACTTTCACTGCTGTTTCCTTTTTCACCTTTAGCCCTTACAAAACACAGATTCATCCCCGTATCTACAGCGCACTGCTCTGAGGGTCATTAACTGCTCCGGGTTTTCAATCACAGAGGGATGGGCTGTTTTCTCGGACCTTTCATTCTCTGTCCAGGTGATTATGGAAAAAATGTGTGACTCCTCTGTGCCTCAGTTTCTTCATCTGTGCCACTATAACAAATATCCCCACCTTTTAAGTATTCAATCTCTGAGGATTAAATGCCATGGTATAAGTCTATGAACATACGGGAACTCCTGAGAAGAGCACTTTTTACTTCCAAAGTCAAAGCTTATAAGAAGTTATGGCTTCTATGGGTAATGATTAATGTTATTGTTTTTATGATAAATCCCTCCCCCGATAAACCAACAGGTAAAACAAAACCCACGGAAGAATTTCTGAGAAAGCCCATCTACGAAACTGAAATCTTCTCCTTGTTTATTCCACGCCATTTCTTATCACGAGATTCTCTCTCCTATGCCTAATCCCCAAATTATTTATTCATTCACTTTATAAGGGAGTGATGTTACACAGAGGAAATCAAGCCAATTCTAGAAAAGGCTGTCAAAAGGCACACCCCTAAGTGGATTTTTAAAAAGATACTAAATAACCTATTGTACCCAAAGAAAAGATAAGTAAACAGATACAGTCTCAACATACACCATGGGGAAAAAAGCTCAAAGTGAAAATGGAGTTACATAAACAGCTACTGAATAGTATAAGTCCTATAAATCCATAATCTTCTCGGCCACTCTTCCACTGGGATAGTGGCTTCCCTTTCTTATTCTCAGGCATCTATTGAAGACGAAGCCACAGTGAGTCTCTTAAATTACTTACATTTTGGGCTGCAGTTTTTAAAGTATTTAAATTTTATGTAGATATGCTTTAAAGACACTTTTATATTTCTGGATTTGGAGGGAGATAACATACTTCCCACAACCAAACCACTCTGAAATAGTTAAGGACTGCACTGAATGCTAATAAAAACCAGAAAATATGGAGGGAAAAAAATTAAAATTCCAGGATCATTTAAAACAGACTTGGAAAGTTATTTTGAAAGATACAAAGGTCTGGCCAGTGACAGTGAAAAATTAAAAAGTGGATATTTATATGTTTTTAAAAAAATTATTTGCAATTTCTCAACGATTACATTTATAAATATGCCAAACGTTTTATGACTTTATCATTAAGACTGGATTATGTAAGTTTTGGCTAAACTATCAAATCCTAGATCATGAGGTTTTTTTTTTTTGAGACAGAGTCTTATCTTGTTGGAAGAGTGTCATGGGGGTAACAACAGCAATCTCCTAGGCTCAAGGGATTCTCTGGCCTCAGCCTCCCAAGTAGCTGGGACTACAGGTGCCCACCACAACACTGGCTAATTTTATAGAGATGAGGTCTCACTCTGGCTCAGGTTGGTCTCAAACTCATGAGCTCAGACAATCCACCCACCTCAGCCTTCCAGAGTTTATGATTATAAGCATGAGTCACCATGCCCAGCCTTTCTCAATCATGAGATTTTGAAAACTGTTTCTTCATAATTGAAGAAACAATAATAAGTTTATAGACATAAGTCTGCTCTAGATTTATTTTATATAACCCTATCTCAATGTTTTGGTTGATATTTTCCATCATTAGTAAAGCCATTCTAAAATTTTGTTTATAAGGTCTTTTATATTTAATTACTTTAAAACTATTTAAGTGAGGGTGATGCCTGTGGCTCAGTGGGTAGGGCACTGGCCCCATAAACCCAGGGTGGCAGGTTCAAACCCGGCCTCAGCCAAACTGCAACAACAACAACAAAAAAATAGCTAGGCGTTGTGGTGGGCATCTGTAGTCCCAGCTACTTAGGAGGCTGAGGCAAGAGAATCGCCTAAGCCCAGGAGTTGGAGGTTGCTGTGAACTCTGACGCCATACCACTCTACCGAGGGCAATAAAGTGAGACTCTGTCTCAAAACAAAACAACAAACAAAAAACTATTTAAGTGAGAAGATTAGTTATGACTTTTGTCCGGCAACCTTGATGATAGAGTAAAGCCATTTGGAGAATTTGGAGGTCCTAGAGAAACAGTTTATTTTTCAGTCCCCTGTACAGAGGTGGCCTTGATGAGAGTGAGGGTTTACCCAGAAGGGCTTCCTTAGTAGACTGGGTTACAGGGGAATTCTCTGGGATTGCAGTAGATCACCATGAGGAAATCAAGTCTGCAGACACAATTATGTATTTTTCTACTAGAAACACAGTGACTTTTTCCCTCATCATGGAATGAAAAGAAAACAGAAATGGAATCTAGGAGAAAGCTACTAGAAGCAGGAGTCTAGTTTTACATCCCCTGCAAATATGAGTGGAGAATGACTCTGGAGATAATTAGAAATCCAGGGATACATATGAATATCTCCTTTCTAGTGAAAAGCTGTTTATAATCCTAGGAAGCCTTAAGTTGGTCTGAGAAAGAAAGAACCCAGTGGAGAAAATCAAAGGGTTACGAGCCCTGAAAGCCTTGGAGAACATGGTAAGAAATTCTTTGATGATCCTTTAGGATTATAACAGAGATACAAGTTGCATTGGCTTTAACTCTCCTCTTTAGCTCTGTGATGGTGACTTTGCTTTAAAAAATGACAGTGAGTTTTTAATTAATGCATTACCATCAGCATGTAAAAAAGCTGGGCATTCTCTGATATTCACACTTAGTCAAAGACTTTCCATTTGAGCCTCTGCAAAGCTGAAACCTCACTGCTTAGTGACAAAATCCTGACTTTAATTAAGCAGAGTGTCTGAGTAAAAACATTTTCCTACAAAACTCAACATCCTGAGATACTGGGTCAAGACGGTGGATTGATCCACAAAAACTTACTGCAGTATCCACAGTGGGGACTTTTTTTTTAAAGGTCTTAAACCCCAAATGTTACCTGGAATCTCGTGCCTGTGGAAAAGAAGAGTTTTGAGAACAAAGTGGTTGCTTCAAATGATTGTTGTGATGGAAACGTTGCCATCGGTTTCAGGAGTGTTCTAGCTGCCTTTGATTATACTGGAGAAGTGGTAGAAAGGAAAGAAAAACCTCCAAGTTCAGATAGGAGCACCAAGGAAAGGGAATTCTAATTATCATTTTTTTTAAAAAAAAAAGCTCTTTAACTGCAAGTTAAGATTCAAGTTGATTTCTCCTCTGCATCAAATTTCTTATGTGAATGTTAAACCACTGATAGAAAAACAATGGTTTTCTCAAAATTAAAATGAAGAAATTTGAGTGGATTCAGATGAATCTGAGTATCCTGACCTTGGTATAAATTGCTTTAAACCTTCCTCACCAGCATGTACTTCTTTCTCTTCTCCCCTTTCAGAGGGAGCTACCTTCTCCTAGGTTGAGGATACAATGAAGACCTTCCATCACAAGGGGTGCTTACCTCCAAAAAATCCCCACTCGTCACCCCTCATGGCCTCCAGACCCATAATGGGGTCACATTCAACTAACCCAGGGGAAACGAATGCCACATCTGGGAAGGAGTCACACTGCACAACGTGGTTAACTTCTGCCAGAAGAAATTAAGATATACATATGTGAAAATGGAACCTAAGTGTACTTGTCCACGGTGGAAGGAAAAGGACTGTGGATTAGCCAGAGGTATCAATGTGGGTGTACTTAACGAGAGACTCTGGATTCCACATGTTAGCTTGAGCAACTGGCAAAGGCTGTCATAATTTACTCACATCGTCTACATCAAAGAAAGCTGAGATGTGGAATTTCCTTGCAATAACACAGAAGAATAAGGCTAAAGGCTTAGGGAGACACGAATGTTGGAGCACATTTATAAGGTGTGGCTGACTCACCACTTCCTCGTTGTGTGTCTGGGGAGGGCTCACAGGATGCTCTTTTCACAGAGGCAGGGAGTTCTATCAGGCTGAGGAGCACCACCGACCCTGGGGAGCTCTGGGGACACCCCCTGCAGGATGAGGTACTGGCGGGTTCTCTTGAAGAAACACCCGGCCATGCCGTCAGGAGTGTGGCCTGCAAATCTTCCTCCTGTCCTTCCTCAAAGAGACTGGGAGCTGGGCCATTTGGGATTACTGGGTCCAGGCACTGAGCTAGCAATAATCCTGAGGGATTCAAGTCACCCCGAAGTCTACTATCAGGTGGGGACATAGCAAGGCTGGGTGAAAAATTGGTTTTGGGCCTGACCCTGTTGCCCAGTGTATCCAGTGGGGCCGTAAATTTATCCAAGGTTCCTTCTCCTTTTGAATGTGCAGTTAGAAAAGACAGACTTGGTGAGTGGACGCAGGCCCTCATCAACTTCCAGACACATCTTTCCTAAAACTGCCTGGAAAATGGTCAAACTCTGCATTCAGCTGTGTTCACAATCACTTTTCTTCTTCTTTTCAAAAGGATACCCTACCCTTCACCCGTTCCAAATTTTATTATAACATGCTTCACTGAGTTAGCAAACTTTCAGGGCACCTAGAAAGTTCTAACGGTAAGGTTGACTGGGAAGGGGAAGGCTTCCCCATCGCCTGGGTCCTCCTGGCTCCCTCCACCTCACACAGATGTTTAATGGGAGTGAAGCTTGGCTCATTCATGTTTAGTACTTTGAATTTGGGACAAGTGAAGGAGTAGAGTGACACTGATTTTTCTAAATATAAGTAAAATGCTGTCATTGACAACAATTTTTTTTTCAACTTCTCTTCACTTCGGAGAAACCCAAGTGTGATTTATTTTGGGTTGGATTTGCAGGATGTAGTGAAGAACTAAGGCCCAGTTCACAAATTGTGTCACGCAATACTCCAGTTATGATCCATCCTTGTGTACAACCTCATAACAAAAAATAACACACGATGTTATTTTTGAGAATTGTAAAGACGTGTGAGAACATACACAACTCTGCAGAACTCTGGGAACGAGTAGGCAAGAGAGCTTCTGCTAGTTCTGATCATCACATGGGCCACATTATGCAGCAGGTTGAAATGGACACAGGACAGGATGACAAGTTGAAAATTCACTCCCCATTCAATGTGGATTCAGTTATTTCAGTATTTCCCTGGCACTGACATTAAAGGCACTCATGTGTTAAAATATTAGTTTTTTAAACATTGAACCTTTTCCCCTCCACTAATTCTACACGACATGATTTGGGGCACACAGGAAGAGATGAGAGTAAGGGAGGGGAGGTGGATGGCAGGGATCCTCCACACCGGCTGCAAAATGGATGTAACTGACTAAAGGATAGCGTGTCCTGTTGCTGTGTTTGTACCAGAAACGTTTTCAGCTTTCTCCAAGGTGTAAGGAAATGACAAAGGTTAGTCGGAAGGGTAGCAGGTGGTGACAGGCATTCCAGTTCTTCTGACATACTCTGCGTCTTATAAACTGAAGATGAGCAAACTTTCTTAGTGTATCAGAACACTTGCGATCATTGCTTGAAGCTAGAATGAGGTATTCCAGGGATCAATACTACAATGTATGAGGTTATTTCAGACATTGTATATGATGTGTTATTTCCCTAGCCAGAGCATGACATGTGAAGGACCACAAAAGGCTTCAAGGAAAGGTTAATTTTATAAGATGAGAGACATGTTTTGTAGGAAACCAGAGCTCAAAAGCACGATTCCCTGACATCTGAACTCGCAAAACCCCACGTCCTCCTAGAAAATGCCCCTTATACCCCGTAAGACACAACCTAACACCAGATGGACCCTGACCAAACATGGCCCTGAGGACTGTCCTTCCAGACCTCAGGTCATGCCATGGGCAGTGCATCTCTCTCTGAGCAGCAAATCTGCCACTTCTGCTCAACTTTGTGATCTCAGAGCTTTGGTGCTTCCTGGCACTCAAAAATACTTGCTTAAATGGTGCTGGTTTTGTATTTTTTTTTTAATTATGAAGAATGCTTTGTATTTCTTGGATATTTTAAAATTGAGGTACAATGTATGTATTATAAGTTGCACAAATCTGAAGATTACAGTTACACGAACATTGACAAACCTGTACATCAGGTGACCTTATCCCACATCCAGAGATACAACGTTGCCAAACGTGTACATCAGGTAACCTTATCCCAGATCTAGAGATACAACGTTACCAAACGTGCACATCAGGTGACCTTGTCCCACATCTAGAGATACAACGTTACCAAACGAATACATCAGGTGACCTTGTCCCACATCCAGAGATACAACGTTGCCAAACATGTACATCAGGTGACCTTATCCCACATCTAGAGACACAACGTTGCCAAATGTGTACATCAGGTGACCTTATCCCACATCCAGAGATACAACGTTGCCAAACATATAAGTCAGGTAACCTTATCCCACATCTAGAGATACAACGTTGCCAAACGTATACATCAGGTGACCTTATCCCACATCTAGAGATACAACACTGCCATCACCCAGGAGCGTTCTGTCAGCTCCTTTCCTATCAAGTTCTGTTGGTTCCCACCAACCACTGTTAGGATTTCCATCACCACGCACGAGTTTTACTTGCTTTTGGCTTTCACGTAAATGGAAATATGTGGTCAGCACTCTTTTGACCAGCTGTGATGTTTGGAAACTTCCTCCATGTCACTGAATTTATCGATATTTAGTCCCTCTGATGCTGAAGAACATTCCCTTTTCTGAAAACAGCACAATGTAGTTCTCATTTTTTGTTGATGGATGTGGGTTTGAGTCTAGCTTTTATTTTATGTGATGCTGCTATGTGCCGTTTTTGCATAAATCATTTTGTGTACATAGGAACTCATTTCTCCTGGGTATATAGGCCTGGTAGTAAAATTTCAGTGTCATAGGTGCCTATTCAACTTTCTAGAGACCTCCCAGTGCTTTTCCTACGAGCTTATACCATTGCACACTCCATCAGCAACGTATGAGAGCCATGGTTCCCCTTCATCCTTGCTAACACTTCATGTTACTGGATTTTTCAATTTTAGTCACTCCTGTAGGTGGGTATGGATACTACATTACGGTTTTATTATGCATATCCTTTAGTATTAGCCGGACTGGGCACCTTGTGAGTTGACTCTTCTGAAGTGTATGTTCAAATATTTTGCCGCTGAAATTTTTTATTGATTTGTGTAAGTACCACTTCTTTGTATTATGTTTTTTTCCCATTATGTAACTTGATATTTCTTTTTCTTAATGGTATCTGCCAAATGATATTAAGAGCTTCATAATATTTCCTATTATATAGTTATGATCATTAACTTAAATAGCTGAACTGTGTGTAAGGTTTATTAAGTAATACTGTAACAAATATGCTTGAAAAATCCTTCTCTTTCCCAAACCCCCATATCATGTCCTATATTAAATAACACAAAACTAGTTATTGAAAAACTCAAACCAGCTCACCTGGGGGCCTGGGTTTTAATTTCACTTTTCTGCTGATTATGATTTTCAGATACAAATTATGATTTTCCTATTCCTGGAATAACTTGGCCATATTTATTACCTATTAAAATAGAGCCCTCCTGGGTGGTACCTGTGGCTCAAAGGAGTAGGGTACTGGCCCCACATACTGGAGGGTTCAAAGCTGGCCCTGGCCAAAAACTGCAAAAAAAAAAAAAAAGAGCCCTCCCCCAAAATAATTTGGAAAAAAGAAAAGAGAATAGGTGCAAAGCTCTGCTCCGGATATGCACAATTGTGTGTTATAATCAGATCAACCTAAGTTGCATTTTCATTTTCTTGTTAAAACTAAAGAAGCTAAGATCTAAAACATCCACACATATCCAATTAGCAATTGGTAGAGAGAGAATTCAATCCAAAGGGTCTGTTTCTGAAACTCAGGGCTTCTTTCCATTCACTTGCCATCTTCCAGATATAATTCTTAGAAAACAGAGTTTCACAACCAACATGAAAACAAAGTTTACATTAGTCCTTACAGGGATGTGTATAGAACTCACTTTCTAAACAGTGACATCAATTTATAAAGAAATTACAAAATGGAAAAAAAAATAAATAAAGCCTGACTTTTCACATTACTTGAATGGTGAACAGTCTTTTATCTGGTCATTTTGGACACATAGAGTATCAGAATTAATGTCTCCCTCTTTGAAAACTGATACGAACTTAGCAAATTAGAATACATCAAACCATAGTCATTGACTGCTAAGTAAATTATGGCTACTACAAAGGCAATAATCAGGACCCTATACATGAAAGGAAAACATTTTGGGGGGGGCCCAGTGCAGTGGGGGCAAGGGCAATAGTAACTGAATTTTGAGCCTGCTAATATACAAATTCACTATTATAATATCTGGATTCTGGAATAATAAATGTAAAAAAAAGGCAACAGAACTGCCACATCTGATTTCTATCAGATAGGGAAATTCCTATCACAAAGAGAGGGAAGCCACCATCAGTAGGTACAGAAGCTTACATTTTGTCATGAAGTCCCAGGTACACCTATATAGTGGTGGGGCTGAGGGGTGTTGCTTTTTCAGATCGCATGATTTCAAACACTGAGTTTTTACATTGTCTGCTTGGGAAAAAGAAAAGAAAAAAAGGAGGAGGAGGGAGGAGTTGAAAACAGGTGGATAGAAATCTAAAAGACGTTTCCAGGTTTGTAAAGGAACAGACCTTAAATGTTTTCCTGCGAGCTTAAGGCTAATTTACAGGTTAAAACTTGACGACCTAGATTGAAGTGGGGGCTGAGCAAGATGGCAGATTAGAAATAGCTCTTTTACTGACCAGTCGTGCTGAGACAGGGAAACTTGAACTCCAGCTAACTCTGGCTGGAGGAAGTTATGCAGGACATCACTTCAAGTGCACAGTGAAGCAGTGGTGGACTCCTGGAGTAGATGAGGTGGCCTGGAACTGAGAACAGCTGGCAGAGAGAGCAAGTGCTTGTGTATGAGCAAGGGGCAGCCAACCAGCCCTCACACAGACAGGAAAGGGCTGTCCTACAGCTCAGTGATTTTGGACTAAATAGCTCCAGTAAGCAGTTTCAACTGCTTAAACAAGTAAGGGGACTCAAACAGCATCCAGCAGCTGGATTCTATACCAGACAGGGTGGATCTCCTGTTGGCTTGGCTGCTAATTGGGTGGTGCCATTGTGGGAAGACTGTGCAGGAAGAACAGTTTGCAGGGTCCCAGCACAAAGCTGCTATGGCATGTTCACTGAGCTCTAGCAACCAAACTTGGAATGAGCTGAGTGGACAGTGCACCCCCAAG
The DNA here is from genome assembly GCA_963575145.1 of Galago senegalensis. Taxonomy (NCBI): domain Eukaryota; kingdom Metazoa; phylum Chordata; class Mammalia; order Primates; family Galagidae; genus Galago; species Galago senegalensis. The sequence continues at coordinate 16,844 of CAUYTI010161259.1, forward strand.
AAGACCAAGCTGTTGTCCAGTGGCACTGTTCAAAGAACTCCTAAGGAAGCTGGCAAGAGCTTTAGAACTCCAATCACAAGGAGACTAAAAGTGACCAGGTCCTGACTGAGGGCAAACTCCTCCACAGTTAGAAAGGGGCTTCCAGCTTCATTTGATTGTGTATATATAGCAAAAAAAGTGAGGGTGTTTTCTATCTCCTAACCCCACAGTGCCAACTGGTGTCCAGGAAATATACTGAAATATATATAAATCTATATGTTTTATATATATATATATACACATATATATATATGCACACACACATTATATAATTATATACTATGTATGTTTTACATATGTATAGTGTATGTATATATATGTGTGTATATATATATATATTTTTCACACACACACATATATATTGGGTGGCCATAAAGTTCACGTACAATTTAAAAAATAGTGTCCAATTTAAATTGTAACTTTATGGCCAAACTGTATATATATCTATATATATATGTATGCATGATGCATATGTATATAGTTCTTTCTTTTTTTTCTCCTTTTCACAATTCTTCTTCTTCTTTTTTTTTTTATTTTTTGTTGTGGTCATTGTTAGTTTTGGTTTTGTTTTGTTTTTCTCTGGTTGTATTTTTATTTTCGCCTTTTTACTTTCTTCAATAGCAAGGGCTCCTCCATTTTTGCTATTTTTTTTTTTTTGGCTGCTTTTATTTTCTCCTTTTTTACTTTTCTCCTTTGATTTCTCTTTTAGTAGAGATTTTAAGGCTTTTCTCACCATTCCCACATAAATTTCTCATACGACAAATAAGACATCCCCCTTTTCTTTATCTTTTATAATTGTATTTTTAATTTCCTTCATTTTAATTTTTTATTACTTTTATTCCTTTTCTCTGAGTGCTGTGAGCTCATGGCATTGGTCTGATTGGGGGTCAAGGCACTGATCTGGCTCAAGGAGGTCACAGGCTCATGATCCAGGGTGTCCTCTAGCCTTGGGCTTTAGAAAGACAGAATTGGTAGTTCCCCACCATGTCATACAGTTGATTTTTATGTCTTTTCTTTTTCTTCTATACTTAGCAGAGCGGGGGTCTTGATTTTGCTCAAGCTTGTAAGGCGCTCCTGATTTTAAGGAACCTGCCCAGCCTGGCTCTGCAAAGGCCAAGATTTGCACGTGTGGTCATAGCACCTTGCTGATCACCATCATCAATCCTGTTGTTCTTTTTATCTCTTTCTTACCTTCTTCTTTCCTTCTCTTCAATTCTATTCTTTCACCCGCCTCCCTTTTTCTTTTCTTTATCTTTTTCCCCCCTCCCTTCTTGCTCTTTACCCTTCTCTTCCTTTTGTCTTTATACCAAAAGGAAACTTCAACACCTACGCTCTGAGACAAGGTAATCTAAAGTGAAGGAGGTGGTGAGAAGGAAAAAGTAGTAGGAGGAAGTAAAAAGAAGAAAAAACACATTTAGGTGTGGGGTGAGTTCCCACATAAAATTAAATGAAATGTGCTCTTTTAATTCCAGAAACTAAGTGAAAAGACTCGTAAGTATTGCCCATTTCTGCGGAAGCTTAGTTACCTGGGAAAGCACGATGGGGCCTGCAGGCAAAGCATAACAACCTCCCGCACAGAACTCTGACCATGCAGTCAGTCAGCCTGCCAGATCCCATCTGTGCAGGAGACATGGCTCAAAGGTTGATGTGAGTGAAAACCCCATTGTAAAAGCGGGGTACTTCCAAAACCACAAGAATATAGAGTCGCAAACTTAATTGAGCACATGAAAGAAAAAGTTTTACTCCCCTGTTTGTCCTGACCTTTAACTTTGACAGTGAAAGTCAGATAAAGTAGGGTTGTTTTAGGTCTTTAGAGAGGAATAGCCCGAGGCTAGTTTTAAGATGGTTATCTTACTTTCCCAAACTTTATCTCTTTTGCTTAAGGCTAGACTTAAAATGGTTATCTTATTTTCTGAACTTTCTGTCTTTTCTATAGTTTAAGATAAAAATAGAGAATGTTAAGATGATTGATCAATGTGGTATACATGATTAGTTTACTATAAAAAGTGATTGCTGTGCTGAATAAAGACATTTTGCTACTGCCACCCAGAGTAGTAGTCATTTCTTGCTTTCATACAATTCCAGGAGCGAGCTTGCACCCATGGCCAAGCCATTCTTCTCTCCCCCCAAGAAATCACCACCCAACAATTGGCATAGTCAACATTTAGGAGGAGCCAACAGAAAAAGTCTAACAACATGAAAAACCAAAACAGAACAATCTCCCCCAAGGGACCATGAGGTAGCTACTGCAAAAGATTCCATCTATAATGAATTGATGAAAATGACAGAAAAAAAATTAAAATATGGGTGGTAAAGGCAGTAAAAGGAATTGATGAGAAACTGAAAAAACAAAACCAAACAATGGAAGAAAGATATGAAGGAGTATAGAAAGGATATGGTGGAGCTCAAGAAATTGCAGGAGTCAGTCAGGGAATTTAAAGATGCAGTAGAAAGTATCAAAATCAGATTAGATTATGGAGAGAATCTGAGTTAGAAGACAAGGCTCTTGAGCTAACCCCGGTAGTTAAAGAGGCAAAAAAGAAGAGAGAGAAAGCAAAATATTTAATGAGAGAATTATGGGACTTCAGGATGTATTCAAACATATGAATTATAGGTATGTAATTCTTCTTCCCCTAAAGGGAAAAGAACGTCCCAAAGATATTATAAATGAAAATTTCCCAAGTTTCCCTAAAGAATCCAAAACACTCATTTCAGAGGGATATTGAACCCCAGGTCATCTCAGTACAAATAGAGCATCTCTAAGACACATTGTCATGAACCTGTTCAAAATCAAGATGAAAAGAAAATTCTGCAAGCAGCCAGGAGTAAGTGTGAATTGACCTACAGGGGCAGATTTATCAGCGTGACTGCTGAAACTTTCCAAGCTGTAAGAGAATGATTATCTACATTTACTTTCTTAAATGAAACAATTTTCAGCCCAAATTCTGTATCCTGCTCAATTAATCTTCAACATCGATGGAGAAATCAAATCTTTTACTGATATGCAAACATCAAGGAAATTTGCCCTATCAAAAACAGTTGCTCTACAGGAAATACGTAGACCTATTTTTTACACTGTCCATCACTATGGACCACCAGCAAAGTAAACTATTGGTGCTGTTACCAAGGAAGCAGGCCAAACAATGGATTGTAAGCTCGAAGCTTGCAGGAGGTGGGCCTTCCCGTAAGTGATGGGGAAAAGGCCTCAAACAACCTTCCCAGCTGCTATATATTGAGAACATATGTTCCTCCCCTGAGCCCCACCCCCTCCACTGGAGTTCCAGGACTGATCAATTTCCACCTGTCAAGTCTATTCCTTAATGTCCTGGAGCTGCCACTTTGTTTCTGCAAGTCCTGGTCAACTGCGACTTTGTCTCTTTGAACCTGGATCCCCATTCCTACATATCTTTCTACATAGGTTGCTACATAAGTTGTTACATATCGTATTATATAAGCTGCTACATACCCTGTTACATAGGTTGCTCCCGTAAACACCCAGAAACTAAAGGACAAAACCCAGCCTCCATAATGGAGTAAAGGATAAAACTAGGCAATGGACTCTCACAAAATAAGATGAATAGAACTCTACCATACTTAATCAGTTCTCTTAATAAATGTTAATGGCTTGAATTCTCCACTAAAGAGGCACAAACTGGCTGATTGGGTGAAAAAGTATGGTGACTTTACATCTTTTATATTAATCTGGATAGAATTAAAGTACATTCTTCTTAGTAAAGTATCATAAGAATGTAAAAGCAAATATCCAAATTGCTCAATACTCATATGAAGCCAGGAGGTGATATAACACATGTCCACATAGGAGTAAAACTCAATTCAAGTTGGGGGGAGGGTAAATGGGTACAGGGGGGCATTAGTGTGCTCCCACTTGACAGGCACAACCATGTAGGGGTATATGGCACACTTTTTGGTGGGAGACACAACTATAAGAGGGACTCTACCTGACAAATGTTGTGACCTGGTTATTTGTACCCTCAACCTCAAATTAAAAAAAAAAAATTGATGACTTAAAAATGTATACAAAGGCAATCCTTAAAATCATCATTAAAACGGAGATTGTGTACATTGTAGTGTCTTGTGCTTAAACACATTTTCACTCTCCCCATACTGGTAAATGAGATCAAGTGTACAATACCCAGTAATAGAATTTAGTTCGCACCACTTACAGTTTGGGGGTTTTATTTTCATTGATGACATCAGAAAGCAACCCTCCTCAGATCTTATAGGAATATGCACTTTAAATTCTTATGGCAATCGGCAATGTAATTTTGCATTACCAAAAATGCTTTTGCATCCTGGAGAATCTGCTCACTTTCTCTCTTTGCTAATGCAAAATCAACACAGAGGCCAGATGATTCACTTAATTTCAATCAAGACTTTCACAGAGACTCAGGCCCACAAACAAGATTTATGGCTCTTTAGAAGGTACAGTACATATAACAAAATTGCTTCATAAACTACATTTTCTTAAAGTTAAATGAAAATCAAATAGGCGCTAATCTTACTCAGCATTACCTGGTGCCACTTGCCACCTTATCTTGCCATTTAATCAGATAATTTAGCATAATATGACAGTTTCCATTTGTTGTTTTTAAATATCACTCTACTCAGGCATTTTTAACATACTCCATGAGCTTTGGAAGGCCACCTGACACGTTTTACAGCAGAAGATTCTGTGATATTCCCACAATGTCCTATGGATCCTAACACTTAGTCTAGTAAAGTCAGTTATCTCAGATAACTTGGCAGAAAGGGGCTTGGGTAGAAAACTATCCCTCTGATAAACCTGAACCCCAAACTGTCTTAAGTTTAGCCAATTAGTATCAGTCATCTCAATCCTTTTCTCTTCACTGGATGTCTGCTTACAAAAAAAAAAAAAAAATCACATGTGCTGGCAGGTGCACGCCCATCAGTGATGGTAAATTAGGAGAAGTTTCTGAGTAGAAAAACTAATTTGCAAATTATACATAACTCACAGAGACTTGGCCCTCTCTTTACTTCCTCTTCCCCGATGGTTCTGACTCATTGATGTGGCTTGGCATCAATGACACTGAGGTCAAGGCAATGTTGATTCTACCCTGTGACTGTAACATTATAGCATTTCTTACAGGCTGTGCACATGGCCATGGCTGCCCCATTGATAAATGTGTGATCTGTCACAGTTGATCCTGGACACGCGCAGATTAGAACAATTTATCAGAAGGACTATCTTTTCACTATGGTTGAGAAAACAATTCAAAGTTTATGAATGGTTGGCATGGTGCCCATAGCACAGAGGTTATGGTGCCAGCCACATGCACTGAGCCTGGCGGGTTCAAGCCTGGCCCAGGCCAACTGAACAACAATGACAACTGCAACAAGAAAATAGCCAGGTGTTGTGGTGGGCACCTGTGGTCCCAGCTACTTGGGAGGCTGAGGCTCTCTACCCAGGGGTACACAGTGAGGCTCTGTCTCAAAGTAAACAAAAACAAAACCAAAGCAAAACAAACAACCCCCCCAAAATATATGAATAAAAATCCTCCATTCTGCCAAGAAACTTTTGAGGTTCTCCATCAGAGAATTCTCTCTCTTCCCACCACTAGATTATAGTTCTTTTGTTTTTTATGTAACTGTCCTCACAGATGGCTCTGGATACAGACTTTATTTCCATGTGTGTACATCTTCTTTGCTCAAATGTAAGGCACCCTGGGGTAAAGGTCTCTGTCTGTGGGTCTTCCTACCTGTCTGTCTGTCTATCTATCTATCTATTCATTCACAAGTCCTAACAGAAGATTTTTGATGTAAGCTTCCAACTCAGTTATGTTAAATGTAATTTAATAACATCAACTTTTATTTTAATGTTTCTCACGATGTCTCTATTTTCAGTTTTTGATAGACTTGTGCCTAGGATATTTGTATTAGAAATGGTATTAAAATAGGCTCGGCACCTATAGCTCAACCGGCTAGGGCGCCAGCCACGTACACCTAAGGTGGTGGGTTCGAATCCCCAGCCCAGACCCGCCAAAACAACAATGACAGCTGCAACCAAAAAATAGCCAGGTGTTGTGGCGGGCACCTGTGGTCCCAGCTACTTGAGAGGCGGAGGCAAGAGACTCGCTTGAGCCCAGGAGTAGGAGGTTCCTGTGAGCTGTAATGCCACGGCACTCTTCCCAGGGGGACAGCTTGAGGCTCTGTCTAAAAAAAAAAAAAAAAAAAAAAAGAAATGGTATTAAAATAAATAATAATAGATTATACACTTATTTGTATCAAAAGTAACTCTCAACAAGAATTTTTGCCAGGGCAAATGCCCAGGTTATTTGTATTAGAATCTGTATGAGAATAAATAATAATATATTATGCACTTATTTATGTAAAAAATAACTCTTATGCATAAGAATTTTTACCACTGCACAAGGGAAATGGTAAAATCCAACATGTATTTAGAAGTAAACAGAAATTAAAAACTGTACTACGCCCGTGTTCCTAAGGACTTGATTTGGTCTCAGCTCCTTCCAGAAGCTTCCGGAGTTATTCCTAGATAAAGTCAGACACTTCCTGCTTTGTTTCCCTCCTGGAGTACTTTGAACTCTGGTGGAACTATAACATGTGGTACCCAGTGTGACATTTATTTACATAACTGCTTCTCATAACCGAATGTACGTTTTTTGACAGGGAGACACTGGATATTTCCTCTTTGAATCCTAGAGCAGTGTTTTCAACCTTTTTTATCTGATGGCATACTTGAACCTATAGTTAAACTTTCACATTTAACTTAGGTTGAGCAAAAAAAAAATTACTGTGCTTTGAACTTCTTTCAAAAATAATTTTACTAATGATCATTAAAACTTCTGCAACATGCTTAAAATCCTCTCACGGCACACCAGCATGCCACGGCATATGGGTTGAAAATCACTGTCCTAGTGCCCATGTAAAAATGTTTCTACTGATGCACAATATATTTTTATTAAGCACAAGTCATTTAGACTTTGGCTATTAAGGACTGACACAGATAACTTCTAAGGCTACAAAAGGTCTGTGACAGAAGCATCGTATTGGATGAACTACGACAGATTTTACGTAAGGAAACCAAAAGCCTGTTAGTTTCCAAGTATTTGGAATAGGATGAGGAAAGCTAAGAGACCCGGATGTCATCTCGCCCAAGGTTTCTGTCCCAAATATCTATCAAGTCCAATAATGTCCAATTGTGTTGAGTTCTCTTAGCAAACTTGGTTGGCATTTCCAGTGGACGCCTGGCTGAGTAACAGGGAGCTTCTTGCAAACTGGGAGCCTAACAGAGCAGGGGATGGTGACGGTAGGAACAGAAATGATGCAATTTCCAAGAGGCCACCAGTGCCTCTTTAGGGCACTCTTCTTTATTTGCTTTTCCTCATCTTCTCATTTGGGCTATAAGTGATAAATTGAAAATTAAATGAAGCAGCTTCTTAATGTTTTTCATTTTCTCCCCCTTGCCTTGCTTAGTTTTGTCCCCTGTTTATGGAGAACTCTAAAAGATTGGACTGACGTTTAAGTCATAATTTAATTAAGATTTAAATGGCAATCTGCTTACTCCATCTTCCATTCAATTTGCATCAATCAGCACCTGCCAAAAGAATATTCAGTAGCATTTTGATTGAAAGTTTGTTTTAGTAATTATCATGTCAACCTCAGCCTTTCTGGCTTTTATTTTTTATAACTTCTTCTCCACCACCCTCGTTCCTATATGTTAAAATGTCTTTGGTTCTAAGAGTTAACATAGATATAAAAACAGTTGGTGGACTTTTTTTGGGGGGGGGTATGTGGAAAAAAAAACATTATTTTAAAGATACATTGGGATTCAGGAAAGTAAAAATATGAAAAAAATAATGCATGTCCAGTCATACCCGGGGACTCATTCCCGTTCTGTCTGGGATATTTTAATGACTTTATACACGAAGTGTGTTCAGTGTCTGTTTCAAATAAACCTGAAACTTCTCCAGTCCAAGGAAAGAGTTTTAGCTTCAACAGGCTACTTCTCCACTCTGCCCAATGATGCCGAAAAAATGCTCATTTTTTTTTTAAACTTAGGTAAAATGAATTCTTTTTTTTTTTTTTTAATTTCAGTTTAATGGGAGGCTACAAATAACCAAATCACAATATTTGAATTTGTCAGGTGGAGTCCCCTCTGTAGTTATGTCCCATACCCCAAAGGTGTGCCATACACCCCTACATTGTGCCCATTCGGGGGAGCACCCTAACCCCCCATCCGCCCTCCCTCATTTCTCCATCACTTGAACTGAAGTGAGTTTTTCTCCTATGTGGGGGTGAATTAGATTGTCTTCTGGCTTCATTAGTATTGAGTACGTTGGATATTTGCTTTCCCACTTTTGTGAGACTTTAAAAAATGCTAGTCTTACAGAGCCTGGACATTTGTCTTTGGAGCAATGTTGAGCAGTGATCTACATCACTGAAGCTGATCTCACGGTACTTCATGAGATGCCCTCGTCTCTCCCTGAAGAAAAGCCTGTTCTGTTATTGTTTTTACGAATCCAAGGTACCAGGTGAACTCAACCATCTATTTCCTTGGTTCTACCTTAGGGATGCTGGATTGAAATTCTGCAAAACGTAAGGGCATTTCCTGCCATCATTGGCCCCTCTGGATCCCCCCCAGGCCTCCCTGCCCAGCTGCAGGCCTCCTCCGTGGAAGGCGTCACTGGCCTCTCTTGCCCTTTCACTTCTTGTCAGATCCTCAGCCACTCCGAGGCACCAACAGGAGATGAGAGGCAGGAGGAGAGGCTGGTTAGAATCCTTGTAATACCCTCAGCTCCATTCCTGCACAGACACTGCTTGGCGATGGTTGCAGTCAACTCCCAGCTGCTGCTGAACAGCCCTGTCTGAAGCCGAGGCCCTTACCAAGTTCATCAAAGCTCTCTTCTCTCTCAGGCCTCCCGCCTTCCACATGTGACTAGTCCTGGGACAGTTCACCTGTTTTTCTTGGTTACTCTTTATCAACATCTTTTCACATCTTAAACTCTCCTCAATGACCACATTTGAGTGGTGTGCCGTCTTTCCTCTGCCATGCGTAATCCTTTTGCGTGTGCATACACACACGCACACACACACACACACACACATACACACATACACACTTCCATAAATAAACTGGCAGGCAGATACGGGAGACACAGAGGTCCATTAGGACACCTGATAGCTTATCTTTGGGTGGTATTATTGTTAGTCAACACTTTTCTCCTTAGTAGTATAATCTTTTCTGCATTTGCATGCTGAACACGTCTTTTATAAATAAAAAGAAACAAAATCAATATGGATAATAAAACACAATAAAGTGTGTGATTCAGCAGCAGCTCTGCCCTAGCAGGTACCTGCCAGCATTTGATCCCTTCAGAGTTAATTCCTTAATCCATCCCACTGATCTCTAACCGACCCGGCCTGCCCAAACCGCCCTCCCCTCACCTTTCCACTAACTGAGCTCTGATTTAAATGAGGAAAAGCAAATACTAAGGATATGAATTCCTCCGATTTCTTTTGTCATTACTTCAAAACTTCATGGCATCAGTAGTAATATATTTTTTTGTATTTTCAAGAAACTCAAAGCAATTTTTCTTTCAAGACCCACACCTACATCTGAGCACTAAAGGCCGTCAGCTCTTAGAGCAGGATTTGACTTTTTGCACTGTCTCTTTAATCTCTTCAAATCTTAGCCCTGCCCTCTCCACTAATTTTTTCTTTTTTTATATATTATAATTTAATGAATTTATTTTTTGAGACAGGACCTTGCTTCACTGCCCAGGCTAGAGTGCAGTGGCATGATCACAGCACACTGCAATCTCAAACTCCTGGGTTCACGTGATCTTGCTACAGCGTCCTAAGTAGCTGGGACTTCAGGCATGTACCACATCACACTTATTTTATTTTTTGTAAAGATGGGGTCTTGCTATGCTGTCCAGACTGTTCTCAAACACCTGGCCTCCAGTAATCCTCTTGCCTTAGCCTCCCAAAGTGCTTGGAATACAAGCAGGGGCCACCCTGCCCAGACTGATTTTTCCTTTAGTCTCTGCTCACACATTCCATTTTCTGATCTCACTTTATAGAGGAAAATATCTATTCCCCCCTGGTGCTTATCAGTCAGCCCCGAACTTCTTTCTCTCCTCCCTGCCATCTATTTTGTCATCTTGCTCTCTTACCCTGAAAAACTATATTTCCAGAGGTCATCAATGCTTTTGTATTCATCAGATTTAAAGGGCCTAACCTTCTGTGACTCAGACTCTAAGGCCTCTGGCAGTTTCAGAAGCTTTGGTTCCCCCCCATCTCCTATCCCCTGGCTTCAGTAATGTCTCAGGCACCTTGTGCTTTTAATTTCCCTCTGAAGCTTCCTCCTTGGGTCTCTAACCTGACCCTTGCATTGACTACAAGGTGTGTTCTCAACCTTTCCCTCTTCTGATTCTAACCCACTTCTGGGGCTTAACCAACAGTCTTCAGCTTAATGGCTACAAGCTATATTTTTGGCTCTCTTTATATTTATATGGACAAGCGCCTTATAACAGAAAACGTGAAATGTGTATGTTGTTATTTTGATAAATGGCTTCATATTAGAGCTTCTTGAACCTTATCAGACTGAGTGTGCAACAGGTATCCGTGCGATTTCCCGCCCCGACCTTGACCTACTTCAAATCTTTCTCCATGTTGTGGCCGTTCTCGGCTCTTCCCAAATCACATATCTTGTTACGGCCCCTATTTAAACATATCCAGATGTTCTTGTTTCCTTTGGAATAGATTTGAAGTTCTGTAGCATGGCAACCAAAGACGAGGCTGTGTCATGCTTTGTTGTTTTCAAAGTTATCTTAGATTATTTATCTTTTCGTCTCCTATTCTCCAGCAGGGATGAGCTGCCGGGCAGTTTTTGAGCAGTGTTTGAACACACCACCCTTTCACTTACTTTCTTTATGTGCTTTGTCTCATGATTTCTCTTTTTCTTTCTCTGTTACTGAAATTCTACCCATTTGGAAAGCCCAGCTAGATGTCGTTTGTGGGAATTAAATGCTTCTTTTTTCTGTATTACCATAACATGTTGTTTTGCGACCACATTCATGAAATCTTTATAGGTATCCATCCTTCATCAACATGTGAGCCAAGCTTCCTTTGTACTGGAGTGAAAATAAAATAAAAAATTGGGGGGTTACGTTATAGCCAACTTCTAAACCAGAGATGAGGAAAAAAGGGATTTAAAAACCCTAATAAATGTCTCTGACTAATATGATAGCTTATTTAATTTTCTTCATTTAAAGTGTTATCTTTTTAAGATATGGTTGTGTCAATAGATGGTTCATTTGGAGATCTCGCCTCCTTTATTTTTAAATAATTGTTAAAGAGCTTTTAATTACATATACATTATACATCTAAAATTTCTGTTTATCCTTTCGATTTGCTTAGCAAACTATTTCTCCCCATATGGTGCCCATGTAAACTTCAGAAGTGGGTCTGTCTGTATTACATCAAATTCTAAATAAAAATTGTCGAGATAAATGGGTTTATTGCGATTTAATATGTTGTACTTTTATTTTTATGATACCAGAACGCTTTCAAGGTCTTCATAACCATTAATTACATTTATGCTTATGATATTGCTATAAGCTAGAGAGGAGAGAATGAAGACTTTCCCTTGATTTCAGTACAAATAAAGAAGAGAGATTGGCAACTTGAGGGATGTGTTAAGATCAGCCATGAGACCCACGGACAGGTCATGCGCCCCCTGGTGACTGTCTGGGCTGCTGTGCTTTGCCCGCAAGGGTTGGCCTCTTACTGTTCTCCTATCAACCAAGTAAGTTTCAGATGCTAAAATACTCCTGTTTAACCACAAATTGTACTCATCTTTGCCAGTATTTTCAAAGAGAAAATTAAACCATAGTAAAAACTGCTGAACTCATGTAGTTTCTGGGTTATGTGAGGCTCATTTGTTCCATGTGGTACATTTTTATGAAACAACACCCCCAACCCTATATCTGGCCCCAAAGTGAAGAACTTTGGTTTTCCAAGCTTGCTTTCTATTTAAAATGAAAGCATATGTGCCCCCAAGAAAACCTAGGACAGTGTTGAGCAGCACACCCTTAATTAAGACTATTCCTACAACCCTGCCTACCTGTCAGCAACATGTCAAAAACTGGAAGCCCCCGTGCAAGGATCTGAATTCCACTCTTCTGCATGGATTTGTACTTTCCCCCCAAGAAATGGAGAGCACGGCCCATTCATCATTCCCTACTGCCCAGGTACTGAGTCTCATTTGCCTTGGCTGACCAGACCTTTTTAGGATGGGAGTCAATCCCTTCCTCCTGACTTGAGTTCAGCAAAGCAAGCCAACGGGGACAGCCAGGTTAATTTCAGTGCTCTGGGGATGAAACAAAATATGCCAAGAGAACATAGTCCCCTGTGGATTCTCCTACCAGAGAGACCGGCCCAAGATTTGAAACTTACCCAGATGGTGGCAAGATGCCAAGAAGAGTGAGGCACCTGGCTGCCCCAAGCCAAGAATCTCTGGAATGAGAGAGATAGGTAAGCGATGGAAAAAGAGCCTCTTTCTAACAGCACAGATGGCTCCTGGGTCTGACAAAGAAGACAGGGATCAAACAGATGAAGGCTGAAATAACCATTCTAAATAGTACGGGAAAGCTCGCAGGGAATGGGGGAGGTGGACAGAAACAGCAGGAGTCAATTTATGGAAAAATGACTGCCGTCTCCGCCTGGCAGCACACTCCTTCGACATCTGTCTTCTTCGGGCTCTCGGATTTTCTGAGCCCCGGCAAGTGGGACCAGGAGCTTGTGCATCTGACACACTTAGTTCCTGCTGGGCCCAGGCTGAGTCCCTGTGCCCGGTCAGAGACTCCACTTGATGGACAATGTGGAGGTGGGAAAGTCACCCCTTTGTCACCCTGGTGAGTCCCCTCCCTCTGAACGGAGAGCCGGTCTAATTAACAAAAGTGGACAGCTTTCAAGAGTTACAGGGAGGTTGAGGAAAGGAGAGAAGCTCCTGGAAACAGAGGTAAGGGTTTGCAAACAGGCCCTTCCCTACAAAACATGGCCAGAGATGCTAATTCTCTCTGCTCTCCCCTCCAGACTCTCCCAGAGCAAGGCTGCTTATTCCCCCGTTTCTTTTCTGTATTCACTCTATCTACCCAACTTGCCTTAATGCTCTTCCCTTATCTATAGACAGGACATGGGTGAGGCTAAGTCTTTCTAGAAACAGAGCCATGAGTGAGACCTCTCCCTCATTTATCATCATCCACAAAATAACTGGGAAACTTCACATAGGATTGATCAGTTTGACAACCCAAGTTTCTCTTATTGAACAGTTAAAACTTTTACAGGCTAATTGCTTTTCTTTTTCCTAAGCCTTTCCTGAGAGAGGGTTAAAATCAATGACTCTGCTCAAATGCTACCCCTGAAATGTCCATGAGCATAACGTTTCTGGAAGTTCTCTAACCGCAGGCGAAATGCCCTTAGAAGTACACGATGCAGGCCTTTTGATCCTGGAGTTCGTTAGAAATGTTTGGTAAGAGGGTAATCAGAGCTGTACTTAATGACTTATCTATTAGGGTATTCACTGAAACGTTACACATAATTTAAATTCCAATACGATTTTTATCAAATTAACTTTGATAGAGTACAGGTATATGAGAGCTTTTAAAAAAGATGAAGCCATTTAAAAGTAAAATTGTAGAAAAATATTAAAGTATGCCATTATTGAACGATATATTCCACCCCATTCTGTGATAACCATCACCTCTCAAACCCTCAGTGGCTTACAGAAGTAAAGGTTTATTCACTGTTCTTATCATGTGTTCATGGTGGGCCGACGGGGAATTTTTCTCCACTCCTCACTGGGGTGCAGGCTGTGGTAGGCTGACTAATGACCCCCGGTAATACCTGGGTCCAGATCTCTGGGACCTCCAAATGTTGACTTATGTGGAAACAGGCTTTTGTAGGTATGGCTAATTTCAGGAACTTGAGATGGGAAGATTATCCTTGGGTTATCCAGGTGGGTCCTGAATGTAATCAGAAGTACCTTTATAAATAAGAGGTGTAGAAAGCTGTAACTTTGGGCAGAAGAGAAGGAAATCATGAGACAGGAGCTGAGAGAAGCAGAGTCAGAGACAGAAGGGGACTTTCTGGTGGCTTTGCAGTTGGAGGAAGAGATCACGGCTCAAAGGTTGTAAGGACACAACTCCACAGGCTGGAAAAGAGAACAAACGCTTTCCTGGGCCCTCCAGAGGGAACACCACCCCAGCCAGCACCTTGTTTGGACCCTAAAGAATCATTCTGAACTTCTTGCCTGCAGAACTGTAAGACAGTAAATTTGTTTTGTTTAAAGCCATTAGGATTGTGGTGATTTTTTACAGCTGCCACGAGAAGCTATGACACAGGCTAACTGAACAGCTACTTGACCATTGCTAGTTCTGTGGCGGAAGGGAAAAGAGGCTTGGTGGATTACACACCAGAAACAAATGCTCCTTCTAGGAGTCACACACGTTATTTCCACTTATGCGTCACTGGCCAAACTGAATTTATGGCACTATCCAAACCTACTGGGGTCAGGTATCCTGCATGTACCTGAATTTTGGAGAACTCACAGTATTTGGTGAGTAGTACGATGACCAGTTACCATAACAAAGTACAGGCACTATCATAGTCATTGAAAATCAGGTTATGAACCAATGACGGTACTAACAGTGCAACGTGAATGTGCACCTGCATTTGAACATAGGACGCAGCTCTGTAATTATTTTTTGTAATGTTGACAGCATTGATAACTATTATTTTTCTCTTTTAAATCATTTCAACTTTACTTCAAAGAATATGCATTTTTATAATACGTTCTTTAATATTATAATCCATTTTTATAATATATATCTTTGGAGAAAGATACACTCTTCCATAGATTAGCAGGTAAGCAGTAGAAGAACAGTGAACAAACCTCACGCTAATATTTAAAACAATATTCATTAGTGAAAAACGTCGAGTCAGCCACTGGGGACAATCACCAATTAAAGGGGATGAGAGAAAATTGAGACCCAAAGAGAGGATAGAATTTTTGGAAGACACAGAAGTTGCATAATACTGGACTCTGGGCAAAACATCAGCTTTCCTGATTCAAAAGATTATAGTTTTTCAATCATAATGCAAAATCCAGCCTCTTGTTTATTAGCAAAACAATCATTTCTTATTTATTTCATTTCTCACCTTATGTCTAATTCAAATAATGTTTATTTGTTTTTTTTTTTAAATAATGGACTCTTAAATATACTCTTTCCCCCCCCTTCTTTGGTAGGGAGATGCCAGACTTTGGTAAC
Source organism: Galago senegalensis (assembly GCA_963575145.1). Taxonomy (NCBI): domain Eukaryota; kingdom Metazoa; phylum Chordata; class Mammalia; order Primates; family Galagidae; genus Galago; species Galago senegalensis. The sequence goes on from CAUYTI010161259.1 coordinate 32,218, forward strand.
CCAGCGACTTCCTGGGAGCAAGGCATTCTTATTCCCACTTGTTGACCCCAGCACTGACCTACATGCCTAACTCAGAGGAACCTTTCAGAGAATGCCAGTAGTTTCTGCCCTGCCAAATCAGAGCTTCAGAGGTCGTGTTCTTTGTGGGGATTCCGAGGTACCAGTTTGCTAGGGCTGCTATAACAAAGTATCACAAACTGGGCAGCGTCAGCAACAGAAACGCTCTCCCAATCAAGTGAGACCCAAGTGCCATGGTGGGACTGGCTCCTTCTGAGGCCTCTCCCCTGGTCCTGTAGACAGCTACCTTCCTGCGACATCTTCCAGTCTTCAATCTGGGTGTGTCTACATTTTAATCTCTCCTTATAAAGACACCAGTCATCTTGGATCAGAACCTACCTAAATCCCCTTATTTTAACTGAATTATTGCTTATAAAATATTAAAAAAACTATCTGTAAATATGGTCACATTCTAAAGTCCTGGGGATCAGGATGGTAGCATAAAGAGTCTAAGAGGACACAAGTTAGCATATAACATCAGGTTTTTGAGGAACACTCTTTACTGACATATATGAAACGTCTATTTTTTGAAATGCACAAAAATACTGTATCTGACAGAAAAGATGCTGTCCAGAAAAGCTCAGTATTCTTTGGCCTAACTTTTAAATGTCATCCTATAGAAACCAAATCCTTCTTGGAAGAGAGCAAGCGTAGATGCCCATGTAAGTATATTTACTTTTGTAACCATATTCTGCAGGCCACCACATCGATCTCTCTGTGCCTCTCCTCCAAAGCAGGATTTGTGGAAGGCAGAAACTTCCAAGAGAATGGCGATTCACCTCCCTCCCCGCTGCAGCATTCAGCAGGTGTTAATTACTTTGTTGTTTTAAATGATCAAAGTCCTCCTAATGGTACCAGGACTCTGGGCACACTTACCCACCACTATGTCACCTCATTTATTTAAAAAGTTTGCCTCGGGTGTCTATTTCTTTAGCCAAAAATCTGTGTTCCAAATTTTTACTGGCTTTTAATCTTACCAGAATATTAAAAAAAACAAAACAAAACAAACAAACAAAACCCAACCAAAGTTGGCCCTTAGACTTGGAATTCTGGCACAAACTGCCAGTGAAAATAGAGGAAGTTAATATTTTCTTTCTTACACAGTAAAAATCATACGATAGGGGCCCATCAAACTAGACTCCCCATACAAAGTGGTGTGCCACTCTCCCAAGCATTGAGAAAAACAATGTACGAGCTTTAGTGTCCTAAATAGTGTGTGTGTGTGGGTGTGTGTCCTGTTTGTGCCTGGGGCCCCTGGAGACGGCTGTGGCTTCAATGCACAAACAGTTGTTCCTGGAGCCACTCACTCTACCATCCAGGGAGGCTCCTTTCTGCCTCTTTTATCCTTAGAACAAAGTGATTCCTGATTGATATTTTACCCACTTTCATCTTGGGAAAGATCAAAAGAAACTGAAAATTTTGTTCAAGTCCTTCAAATGTAAAGCAATTAAAGTTCAGGTCAGGAAAGGTGATCCTGGAGGGTGTGGATCTAGGTTTCCACTGCCTCCGACCTGACTCCGTGACCCCTAGGAACTCCTTTCTGCCACGCTGAGCCCCAGTTGTGTCATCTGTTAAATAATGACCAATTACTGTCTGATGTATGTCATACGTCCTGCTTTATAGTTTAAAAAACACAACAGCATCTGATGCTATAGCTGCGGGCCCTGGACGCAGGGAAGGCTCATTATCAGCACTCTTATTTAGCATACGAGGACCCTGAGGCTTAGACAAGTGAACTGCTCATGGTTACACGGCCAGTGAGGAAGGAAAACACCAGCATTTGCTTCAGGAAGGTAGCAGGGCAAACCAGATGTGTTTCTGACATCTCCTCCTGCTGGAAGATGTGTGTTTTCATTAAAAAATAAAGCAAAATTTTAGAAAGTTTGCAGCAACCTGCAAAAACACAAAAGCCCAACATCACTCATTCATACTAAAGAGATCTAAGGATAATATAAATAATTTATATCTCCAGACAACGCAAATCTTATTTTGCTCCTTTGTAATTGCGTTTGAACAAACAGAATAATATGTGTGAATTCTTCTGCATGGCCTCGTTTCTACTGAGTGGCCCATCGACGTTGGCTGAATCTCAAACTATTACACTTACTTTTTTCTTAGCTAGTTCTTATGTTTTTGTGTGTTTTACTCCTTAGTATGCTCTACGGATGACTGCTTGAGAACATATCAAATCTCAGGAGCGGAGCTAGTCTTGGTGGAACCTGTTTTTAGGATCTGGTATCAAATCTCAGGAGCAGAGCTGGTCTTGGTGGAACCTGTTTTTAGGATCTGGTATCAAATCTCAGGAGCAAAGCTGGTCTTGGTGGAACCTGTTTTTAGGATCTGGTATCAAATCTCAGGAGCAGAGCTGGCCTTGGTGGAACCTGTTTTTCGGATCTGATGAGCTCCCTAACTATGTTCAGAACATTCTCTGTTTCCATGAAAACTTATTGAACGCTGTGTGGCAGGTTTCAGACTAAGTAAACGCCGTATGTGTGGTGGCCTTAGATGAATTATTCCACCAAATCCCATTGCTTTTGGATTTTTGATACACTGAGTTGTGTTTGCTTCAACCTGCTGTAATTATTACACTGTAATTATCACTCATCAGCTGCACTTTTGTGCTTTCTTGCTGGAAACACTAAGGCAGAATCTTGTAATGCTTGCGTTTCACTCTTTCTTTCCCACTAAACCTTGTGGCCAGGGGCCTACACAGGGCAGTATAAAGAAAATGGGCTTTGACATTATAAGACTTGAAGTTGAGTGCTAGAGCCCCAAATTACCAGGTACCTGATTGTGGGCAATTTACATAACCACCAAAACCTCTGTTTCTATTTCCAAAAATAAGGGCGATGACTAAGATAGTTCACAGGGCGGTTTATCATCTGATGATTCAAAGAAGATTGAACAGATCCCTCTAAAATGGTACAAGAACTATGGAAAGTTCCTGAATCACACAAACTGTAGGTCCTTGGTTTTCAAAACTGTTCATGTGCCTTTTAAGAGCACAAATATATGGCTCTGCACCTGTAGCCACATACACCGAAGCTGGCAGGTTTGAACCCAGCCTGGGCCAGCTAAACAACAATGACAACTGTGACAAAAAAAGTAGCTGGGGGTTGTGACGGGCACCTGTAGTCTCAGCTACTTGGGAGGCTGAGGCAAGAGAATGGCTTAAGCCCAAGAGTTTGAGGTTGCTGTGAGCTGCGACGCCATGACACTCTACCAAGGGTGACATAGTGAGATTTTGTCTCAAAAACACAAATAAAAAAGCACAAATATGGCAGAAAGAGTCTTCTCCATAGTTGACCACTTCCTACACTGTGTATCTTCTTAAGTTCAGCTAACTTTGGTAGACCAGACATGCACCACACATACGTATCAGGACAGGAAGCCGAGTTCCTTATGTAGACCACGTCTGTATGTTGATCAGCTTGTTATAGAACCCCGATTCAAAGCGTCCTTTGCAGTTTGGTGTGGCTATCTGACTGAGGTATGGCTAATAGAATGGGCAGAAATCACCAGACAGTTCTTCCATCTGTAACTCATAAAAACATCCCACACAAGCCTCTATGTTAGCTGGTTGGTACCTGGAGTTACCTTGGAAGATGTATTTAAAAAAATGGTAGGGGGGGCCTTCAACAGCCTGGGTACCTGAATGACAGCAGGGAACACAGTCCCCATCCCATCCTGCTACCAGACTTCACGTAAGTGGGAACTAAACCACGAGTGTGTTAATCCAGTGATATTTTTCATTTATCTGGTCTCACAGCTAGCATAGCCTTAACCAATACAAGTAATACCGTTTGATGTTAGCCAATTTTCTTTCAACATCTGTGGTGATTTTTTGCCAATCTGTAGTTTTTTTTTATTATTAATAAATGATAGCTCTGTACATTAATGCAATCATGGGGTACAGTGTGGTGTTTTCATATACAACTTGAAATATTTTCGTCAAACTGGTTAACATAGCCTTTATGTCATTTTCTTAGTTATTGTGTTAAGACGATTATATTCTACTCTTATCTGTAGTTTTAAATACCAGAAACTTTGGTAGAATGCTTAAAACATTAAAGGAGTTGAAGAAAGTACAGGTTAGTGATAATTACAGTGGAGTCACATCTGCACTTTAACAATGCCCCACATCTATAAATGCATCTCACTGCAGTATTGATTTGGTCAACCTCGAACCCATGTCGTTGTTTGTGTAACCCTAGCCATCCCTCATTTTCACATCTGCTCATGTGGCAGATGACTGCACTTTCTAGGGACCATGTGAACTGTCAATGCACGTCCTACCCATATGTGACAATGACACCTGACATTTGCAACTCGGTGGATGTTTTGAAATATAGTGCTATAAAAATGAGAACTCTTAGTTACAACATAACTGGTTTCTATATTAATCACAGGTTATTATCACAGCTGTCCTCATGACTGCTGAGGGCCCTGGGTCTGGGCTCTTTAAAACAAAACAAAAAGCAAAACCCTTGCTGACCTTGAGAACCCAAGGGAGATACACAAAGAATATAACCTGGAATTAGCAGATCTGGCAGTGTTGGGACCTTTAAGGGATGGCCCGTACACTGCACCAGCAGCGATGACGGAGGTTCTCCTAATTCATTCTGTACCGTGCTGACCAAAAGATTATCTGCAGCACCCTCTCAGCACCGCCGTGCTGTTTTAGTTTCCAATTGCTTCCATACTTTCTTTGGGCCTCTATCTTTGATCATATCTTTTACCATATTTTTACGGCTGTTACTTTTATCTTCAACACTTAACTTAGGGCTCCTAACTCACGTTTATCATTTCATCGTGCCTTGTACAGAACCTGGACAGATTGGGAGCTCAGCTAAGGTTCAGGTGTTATCTTCTGATGTGACTACAATGAGGATCACCATCCCTGGGTGCCCGAGCCTTGGTGTTCAAAGCACAGTGGTATTAACTAGTCATAACCGTGACATCCAAGGGGCAAGATTGCCATTTACCAATGAAGGAACATAAGTTAAGAAAGATAAATTACTTTTGGGGGTTTCCATGACAAATAAACGGCAGATCTGAAACTAGCTCCACCCTTTCCTAACTTCCAATATAGCATCCATTCTATGCAGTCGCTTACAGTAACTGTGACATTCAAGGAACTGTGGGGATGAGAAGGACATGGAGAATCTTTATCCCAAGAGGGGCCATAGTCATACTGGCTCCTTTTAAAATACTCTCAGGACAAAGAATGGAAACTAAAAGAGAGAGATAAAGCATTTGTCCCCCTGGTCTATTTTAAACATTAAAAAAAATGAGTATTGATTATGAATAAACCAGATTTTCTAGAATAACATGTATAAACAGATGTAATAGTTGGCCATGGTGAACATCAAGGCAATGATTTTAATCAGTCGCAACTTTTGAACCCAGATGTTTAAACGAGGTTTCATAGCTGTGCAAAAGGCATTTGGAACCTAACATGGATAGGGTGAAGATGGAAAGAAATCTTAATTTAGAGAACTTGAAGTGTTGGTGAGATTACAAGAACATTATATATGATTTGGCATAAATTGCAAACTAGCCAGCCAACAATTATTGACACCTTTTTCTTAGGCCGAAAGCTAGACTGTATTTCTGAGCCTTCCTCTCAGTTAGGTGCAGCCAGAGGAATTAAGACTTTCAAAAGTGATAGAAGCAAAAATGGCATGTGTCATATCCGGCTCTGGTCCATAAAACTCCTGATTGCAGAATATCGTGAATTTTTCCAAAGGAGTTACCATAGATGCAAGATGTAAGGAGTTGGATACCTGTATGATCACACACAGAGAATTCTCTACTGACCTCTCTAATTCCATTTCTGGGTCTCTGCTGTTTCACCCCAGCTTACCCCAACTCATACAAGTGGACAACAGAAGTAGATAAAGTTGGCTCAGTGTCCATAGCACAGTGGTTATGGCACCAGCCACATACACTGAAGGTGGCAGGTTCGAACTCGGCCCGGGCCAGCTAATCAACTGCAACAAAAAAATAGCTGGGAGTTGTGGCAGGTACCTGTAGTCCCAGCTACTTGGGAGGCTGAGGCAAGAGAATCACTTAAGCCCAAGAGTTGGAGTTTGCTACTACACTCCACCAAGGGCGACATAGTGAAACTCTGTCTTGAAAAAAAAAATAAAGAAAAAGGAATAGATAAAAGTATTGAAGACAGAAAGCAATGACAACCACCAAAATCATGATCAATTGTTAGTGATCATGAAGGCTCACGACACAGAGAGAACAATTTTCAGGAGGAAACGGGTTAATAAAATACAGCTCCTTTTCAGGAGATCCTTATGCTATTTATTAATTTGAAAAAAATGAAATATGGGCATTTATCATCTAGGCAAGTGGCTGATTTTAAAGACAAAAGAAAAAGAGGCAACTGAAGTTTCCTTTCTACCAAATATCTCACTATGTTGGAACAAAGTGCAAGGCACTTCCCCAAAGTTGTGACATGACTTTCCATGACAAATCTGGGAAATTAAGAAGGATTTATGCCATTCGTGAAAAGGAATGAAAGCAGTTAAATTTTGAACTCAATAATACCTGCATATAATACCTATTGTATTATCAGGTCCTTACCTATCTATCCGTCTGTCCGTCTGTCCACCCACCCGCTACTGACCTGTTAGGGGATTTGACATTTTTCTCAGTAAAACTCTTCCTTCACTCATCCCATCCTGGAGCTCCTAAACTAAGTAACGTGAGTTTGGAGCAGAGGAAATGCTGGATGCATATTGGTTATTAGTATTTGCATAATTTTTTTTTTTTAGAGACAGAGCCTCAAGCTGTCCCCCTGGGTAGAGTGCTATGGCATCACAGCTCACAGCAACCTCCAACTCCTGGGCTCAAGCGAGTCTCCTGCCTCTGCCTCCCACAGGTACCCGCCACAATGCCTGGCTATTTTTTTTGGTTGCTGCCATCATTATTGTTTGGTGGACCCGGACTGGATTCAAACCCACCACCTTAGGTGTATGTGGCTGGCACCTTAGCCACTTGAGCCACAGGCACCGAGCCTATTTTCATAATTTTTACCAATAAAATAGGAGATTCCCTAAGAGCAATGGTAAAGTGGCAAATTTGGGCACTCTTCCAGGCAGGAGGAGGCATAGAAGATTAGGGAAAACATGTACCACTTTAGAAAATCTGATGCCACAGTGAATATTATGATATTGTCAATTATAACTAATTGAGATATAAAAAGCAATTTAAAACAACCTATAAGAGCTGATTTATAGTCTGTGCTTTAGATACAAAGTAATAGAGCATGATTTTCTGTCTGTGAATTCTTAGTGCTGGCCAGCTCATCACACATCATAGTACATGTTGAATGCCACCCTGTGCACAGTTGAGTGCCCAGAGATTCCAGAGACAGGTACTGGGAGCACGATGAAAGGATGAAGGTATTATCTCTGCCACTGGGCTGCCAAGGCTGAAAAGAGTTGCCACATATAAATAACACACCAAGGAATGAGAATAAAATACAACAACTACAGGGGTGCTATAAGCACTCGGATAAGAGACAGTAGCAGGTTCGGCAATAAAAAATAGTAGCGGTCCTCAGCACCCCTTTTCTTGACTGCCCACCATGTGTCAGACTTTGCCTTTAAGTCATGTCATGAAACCTTTTCAGGGGTAGCTATGAAGTCTTGTCTGTATCATAGGAGAAGGCTCAGCCTCAGAGTCACAGGGACCCAGGATCCCCACCTGGTCTTAACCACAGGTGGGGCCTTTCTGTTCACCCTCTGGGCACTGGGAGTCCACCAGGAAGTGGCTAGAGTCTACCAAAATGACCGGCAGGGGTGACATTTTTAAGGGAGAGGAATCCTGAGACGTTAGTGCGCCTTGTAACTCTGGGGGAAAGTATTTTAATGCAGAATATTCCAAGTGTGGCCAGAGAAACAAGGACAAAGGCACAAAGTGGAAAGAAAACAATGTGAGGTACCGGGGAGAGAAGCGGCCCCGGGCCCCGGTGTCCGGATCTGAAGTTCTGTGTGGGGAAGGCAGAGGGATCAGGTCATGGGAGGACCGCCTGGGGCACAGACAGGCAGGTCCCATGCCTGCAGTTTAGGGCGCCCTGGGCTGACAGTGGTAGGTCCTGGTGTAGTGGGTTTCCTGGGCCTGGAATCCCAGGATGAGGGCTTAGGGCCTGGTTTAGGGATGTAACCCTGGAAATGGAAGGCAGGGTGTGACCCAGAAATAGAGAACAGTTTATCAAAGGATGCCCTGCACAGGCACAGTGACACTCAGGACACGTGGGGAGGACCCCCAGCCACGGCCCACGGTCGCACCAGTCCACACCAGCCAGGGGTACTGCGATGCTGGGGGGTCAGGGAATACGGAGAGCATTAGCAGCAGGACTCGGCAGCCCTGCTTTGCGCATTTGGGCAGCTTATAGGAGCCCTGCCTGGGAACCGGAGGGTCTCCCGGGACCCCTCGCTGGGGCAGTACCCCCTGTTGCAGGGGGTTCAGCAAAGGGACTCAGGCTCAGGTCAGAGGCGGCCAGCAGACGTGTGCCAGGCTTCCCCGAGGGAAACTGCCCCCACCTCACCCTTCCCCAGAGCAATAGCTGAACCCATGGAGCGGGGACAAAAACTGGAGCGGTAGCCACCCTCTCCCCGGCCTGACTGAGTGTTTCCGTGGCTCAAGTCGGCCTCAGCATGAGCAGCGAAGCAGTCCCCATGGCTGTCACTCGGCCTGGCTGCCACTACCCACAGCTACCACTCCCCACGTTGTCACACCACCCAGCTCCTCCTCAGCACCTACGACACCGCAGAGAGCCCACTGCTGTGCCCCTTACCACGCACCACGGACACACCTCCATCTGACACCGTGCAATTAGCCTTGTGCTGTCAGAGCCCAGGGCACCGCAGTGCTGCTACGCGGAGATGCCACCAGGGCTTCCACGCAGCCCGTGCACACGCAGAGCTCCTGCTCCCTTCGCGACACAGGACCGACAGTGCTATGCTTTACCGATGGGGTCCGGGGTGTTTTCTCTTAAGAAAACCTCTGTGCTGCCTTGTTGTCTGATCCATTAAGATTTCCTCACTCGGAAATGTTACCCCTTCCCCAGACTGAGCTAATAGGCCCTCGCTGAGCAATTTCTTTGTATGTTTGGCTGGAGAAGAATATCTCTTTGGGGAACGTTGTGACATTTCAGTTCACTGGAAAATCATATTGAAAATCCCTGTGACATCTCCGTGTGTGATAGTCTCCAATGCCTCACCCTCAGGGCAAGCTCCCCGTCCCCTGCCACGTGCACACACACACAAACACGCGCACACACAGACACACACCACACACAGGCACGCACCCACTCACACAGACACACACCTACTCACACACACACAGACATACACCCATTCACACACAGAGACATACACCCACTCACACATACATACATATACCCACACTCACACACACAGATGCGCACCCACTTACACACACAGACACGCACTCACTCACACAGACACACGCCTACTCACACACACACAGACATACACCCACTTACACACACACATATACCTACTCACACACACACATGCACTCACACACACACAGACATACACCCACTCACACACACAGACATACACTTACACACACATCCACTCACACACATAGACACACACCCACTCACACACATAGACACACACCCACTCACACATACACCCACTCACACACTCACAGAGACCCACACCCACTCACACACACACAGAGACATGCACCCACTCACACACACACAGACATACACTTACTCACACACAGACACACACCACACATAGATGCACACCCACTCACACACACACACACCCACTCACACACACAGACACGCACCCACTCACACATACACAGACATACACCCACTCACACACATAGACATACACCCACTCATACACACAGACATACACCCAGTCACACACACACACCCAGTCACACACACACAGACATACACCTACTCACACACAGAGACATACACCCACTCACACATACATACATATACCCACACTCACACACACAGATGCACACCCACTTACACACACAGACATACACCTACTCACACACACACACACACATGCACCCAGTCACACACACACAGACATATACCTACTCACACACACACAGACATACACCCACTCACACACAGACACGCACCCAGTCACACACACACAGACATACACCCAGTCACACACACACAGACATACACCCACTCACACACACAGACGCGCACCCACTCACACAGACACCCACTCACACACTCACAGACGCGCACCCACTCAGAGACCTACACCCACTCACACACACAAACAGACATACACCTACTCACACACAGACACACACAGATGCACACCCACTCACACACACAGACATACACCCATTCACACATACACAAACATACTCACATATGCACCCCCACATTCACACACACAGACACACATGTACCCACTCACATGAACACACAGACATGCACCCACTCACACACACACAGACATATACCCACTCACAGACACACAAACATACTGACACATGCACCCCCACACTCACATGTACCCACCCACTCACACATGCACCCCCACATTCACACACATGGACACACATGCACCCACTCACAGACACACACACACAGACATACATACTCAGGCTCAAATCCAATTCTAAGTAGCAGTCAGACAATACTACAAAACTTACAGAGAAAATGGTACTTAAGGCTTCTCAAGCCTTTGAAGTAAGGAAGGAACTGGGTATAAATACATTCTATGATTGGAATCTTTTTTTAAAGCAAAACCCAAGACTTGTGATACACCACGTATAAAACGCAGTTTTGAATAACAAGGATGGAGCACTAGAAGTCTGGCTTCTCAGACAGTCCAGCTATGTGCTGTGATTGTCAGGGCAGGAGAAGAACCAGTGGGCAGGAGGCTGAGCGAGAGATTTTCTGAGCTATGAACAAAAAGCACTGTGCCTCTAGCGTGGCGTTCTGTGGAGGCTGAAAAATTGGGTCGAGGAGGCTCATTGTACCCCACCTGCTCCGGGAGTGGGGGCCCATGACGGCGAGGGCAGGGAATTAAAGGTTTTAAGATAATGTGATATGTTCCCTCTGGGGCTGGTTTTCCAACCACAAAATAAGAAAGTTTCCACCTTTCTTGAAATCTGTTTCTGTCCCTCTGTAGGCTCAGGCGCTGAGATGGGTTCCCTGCTGCAACTAAACAAAATAAAAATAAAAGCTGAAACTGCCATTCCAAAACATCTCAATAGCTGTTTGCTGTCATTGTCATTGTGCTGGTGGTGGTGGGTCCTCTCATCTTTATTCCCATTCACCTCCTGCTACAAAAGCTGTAGTCGGTCTCAGGAAGTGCCAACGGAACCGTTTTTGCTGAATTTCCAGCTGGAGGTTTCAGGAATGGAAACGCCCCAGGATGGCAGTTTTCCTTCCATTTCTAGTCAGTTTTTGGAATCGCGTTAGGCTGAAAATATGGGCTTTCAGATTCTGACACACGCACAAAAATTATTTAACTTGAAATATTTTGAAGAATATCCAAATACCTGCTCATTTGGGAAAAGAGCAAAGTGGGAGACAGCAAGGGGTTAAAGGCAAGGTAAATTGAATATTTTGTATTGAAGAAATGTTTAAAATAGATCAATTCCTATTCAATACAGGGTCAGGAATCAAACCATCTGACACCCTAGGCTGCTCACTGTGGTTCAATATTTTTGTATTAAGAGTATCTTAAAGCACAGGAAATTTCTGTCTTTTATTATACCACAGACTCCCTCAATGTATACGGAAACAAGCTTGAAGAAAATAATTGAATGTAGAGGCCCAAAATCAATGTCAGCGCATCTCTAACAAGCTCTAACCAACGCGAACCGTGCCACAGAGGAGACCACCTGCTCCAGGCAGACAGATGGAGGCCCTCTGGGGGTCACAACACCCCTTGTAAAGAAAGCTGGAGTCACATAATGTGCACAGTTTTGGCAGCAAAGAGAAAAAAAAAATGACCAAGACATTGACACTTCACAGAAGACAGAAGCAACTTTGTTAAAGAAACATCAACATTTGCAGGTTTCCCCTGGGTCAGGCAGGCACGTCCTTCCTTAACCACCTTTCACTAAGAAGAATAAGATGTGAAATTCCCATTCTCAGAGGCTCTGGCACTCATGCAGATGGAATGAGCTGAAACACAGTGTAACAAAAATAAAACACAGAGCATACTTCTGTTTGGGTCTGTATTCTAATAGCAACGGCACAGGGGTTTTAGACTTTGGGTGATTAAAGATAGCACAGAAAAGGGGGGAAGGATCAGGGAGGGCTGGGGATGGGGAGTTTAGATGGGAAAGGGACGGACATATTGAATGGCAATTCTATTCTAAGGACAACCCCAAAAGATAAACCATGAGGAGGTTCATAGGGAGGTGTATCAAATAATTTATATTTTTAGTTGATTACGGAGATGCTCTGCCTTTCAGCAAATAAAATTTATCTTAAAATGGAACGACAGAAGACAGTAAACTAGATTCCCTTTTTGAACCATATAAAATATGGCTTTATTCTTGTATCTGATACTGGAGTTTTACCCATTTTTTTAATAGGGTTGTTTGATTTTCTTTTTCTTGCTGATTGGCTTGAGTTCTTTATAGATTCTGGTTATCAGTCCTTTAAGATGTATGCCAAGCGAATATTTTTCTCCCAGTCCGTAGGTTGTCTGTGTGCTCTATTGGTTGTCTCCTTGGCCAAGCAGAAGCTTTTTAATTTAATCAGGTCCAATTTGTCAATTTTTGTGGTTGCTGTGATTGCCTTTAGAGTCTTCATGAATTCTTTGTCTGAGACAATGTCTGTGAGAGTTTGTACAACATTTTCTTCTACACTTTTTATAGTTTTATTTCTAGGGTTTATGACTGTTATCCTTCATGAATAGATTTTCAAAAGAAGACAGATTAATGGGCAATAAACATGTGGAAAAATGCTCAGTGTCTCTAATTATCAGGGAAATGTGAATCAAAACCACACTGAGGTCACCTAACTCAGTGAAAAATGGCTTTCATCAAAAAATTCCCCAAACAACAGATACCAGTGTGGATGTAGAGAGAAAGGAACATTTATACACCCTTGGTGGGACTGTGAACTTGTACAATCCCTACGGAAAGTGAGATGGGGAAAGATATACCTCAAAGACCTCAAAGTGGCCCTATCATTTGATCCAGCAATCCCATTGCTGGGATGTGCCCCAAAGAAAAAAAAGTCATTTTATCCCAAAGACCCATGCACTCAAATTGGGTCTAGACAAAGAAGCATTGACAATGTAACTTAAACATTTGTACTGCCATAGTGATCTGAAATTAGAAAAGAAGAAGAAAAAAAATTCTAAGGCTCTGAAGAAAAAAAAAATTAACAATCAGATATTGTAGCTTTCTTAAGTTTATAATTAGCACTCCATTCCCAGAGCCAGAATTTTCAAGAGTGTGGTCAGTAGCCTGACATACCCCAAACTTGGGGGTGAACCAGGGCATCATCTTAGTCCTCATTCTCTCACTTAAGACAGCAAAGATACAGAACCAACCCAAGGGCTTAATCCCCTCAATACATGAATGGCCTAAGAAAACATGGTACATATATACCATGCAATACCGCTCAGCTATCACACAAGACGTTGAACTAATTAATACCTTTTGTAACCACCTGCATGCAACTGGAGACCATTCTTCTATGTGAAGTTTCACAAGAATGAAAAAAGAAACACCAAAGGTACTTGCTATTAGACTGGAACTTATCAATCAATACCCACATGCACTTTGGTATAAAACTCAGTGGAAATCTCGCTGGGGGCAGGGGGCAGGTGGGAGAGGTAAATTCACACCTAATGGGTACAGTTCACATTATCCAGGTTTGGGGGACATTTCTGACTTTGATTCAAGCTGTATGAAAGCAACTCATTTAATCAAAACATTTGTATCCCTAGAATATTATGAAATAAAAAGGTAAATAATAAAAAAATGGAGGTTTAAAGGTTTTACAATCTCTTTTCGCTTGTCTAGAAGTCAATTTTGCTATTATTAGACAAATTTAGGTTTCATTTATTTTAAAACAATGGACAGACTAGTCCATTTCGTCAGTACGAGGTACAACCTTGCAGGTCATTTAGAATGGTGGGTCCCTCCCACTAAATGCCTTGAGAATTCCCCAGTCATGGTGATGAAAAACATACACATTTTTAATAAAGTCTCTGCTCATTTCCAAACATAGATTGGGGGGAGGGGGTGACCGCCCTCTGCCCTATCCCCATAACATCTTTCCAGATTGAGAAGTCTTAGAAGAGGCCATGGATAGACAACAAACAAGAAGGCCCCTAACACCAAGGAGTGGAAAGCCTGGTGGGGACTAGATACAAAGTGCAATGAGTTTATGAGGTGTCACCACTCGGTCCTGCCCATTTTTAAAAACTTCTAATAAACTGATAATCAGTTTAGAACTCAACTCTTCTCTTCCCTGAGCTCAGACCTGGGGCATGAATGCTGCTATATGTGCCTCAAAGAGCAACGGCCTTCTCATGCCATTGACTTCAGTGGCATCTTGCAAGGTATAGATCACAGTTTTGTAAGTAATTCCTGCTATCTGGAGGGTATCAGCAGGTTACCTCCTCTGTGCAGGAATTGTTGGCAGGATCAAGGGCTGTGGTCTGTGTCATCAATGAGATAGTAACACACATCTCACCTATCAGAAACCACCGAAGCTCATTGCATAGAGCATGGCTCAGCTCTATTCCATGAAATTTGGAGTGTCGAAAGCTCATGAACGAGGAAAATAATGTATGATTACAGATGTAACCCAGTAAAACACACTAACATTTGCATATGATCTGAAAAACACAGTTCAACCTGAATATCTGATTCTGACAGTTGTAGTGAAAGGCAGAAGAGAACGTCCCCCCAGGGCACACCACACCCTCATGCCTCATTTTATACCAGTATTAAATAAATATCCCTGTAGTTTTAGCTTTGCAAAACCCAATTACTTTTGATAACCAATTTCTGAATCTTTTTTAATTGCATCCACTCCCTTCTGTGAAACCAATACTTACTTTGCCACTACAGTGTATTTTGAAAACCTTCCAGGTGCTAACCAAAGGAGGAGGAAGACACTGCCTCTGCAGAGTCCAACCCTGTGTGTTCCCAAGGAGTCTCTGGAGTCACTGGGGCCACCTTGCCTTCCCCTTTTGTATCCCTGACCCATGTGATGCATGCTACCTGAGCAACAACAAAAAAGAAAGAACAAACGGAACGCAATAGTCAAGAAGCATTTGAAAGGTATCTAAAAAGCCCAAGCCACCTTACTGCTTCTTTTTTAAAAAAAATATAACATCAGAACTCACAGCCCTTGATCTTTAAGCCTGTTATTTCAAACCACTGAGCCATGCTGCCTCTGTGAATAAGTGGACAGAGGCTTAGAAATGCCTTTGCAGAGCGAGATGACTTTGGAAGACAGATTGTGTCCAGACAAAGAAGCAATGGTGCCTTCCTAATTAATCTTGTTACCATCCCTCCTTCGAGCTGCCGGTCCTGGCTTCATATCCACTGGAAGGTGGTGTAACGACCCCTTTCCCATGTTGGCAAACCCTGAAGACGGAGCTAGATTCCTAAAGTTTAAGATTTCAAATCGGATTTGTACATAGACCCTGAATGTTCGAGAAAATTTTATTTAAAAACAAAAAATGAAAAAAATAAACACATCAGTGATTCCATAGGTTTTCATATGATTGAAAAGGAAAGTAGCTTGTGAATATTTTTAAAAAGATTAGCATAAAACAATAGCACTGGTATATATGCTTATTTTAATACATCCCAGTATATTTGGCAAATACAGGTAGTGTTCCGTCCCTCTGATAGTCTAGAAATACAGATTTCATTGAAAGGAAGAAAGAATACAGAATATTAGCAATCAACTATGACTTGAACTTCCTTAGAAATGAAAACAATGTAACTTAAACATTTGGACCGTCATACTGATCTGAAATTAGAAAAGAAGATGAAAAAAAATAATTCTAAGGCTCTGAAGAAAATAAAAAGGATATGAACAATCAGATATTGTAGCTTCCTTAAGTTTACAATTAGCACTCCATCCCCAGAGCCAGAATTTTCACAAGAGTGTGGTCAGTAACCTGACACACCCCAAACTTGGGGATGAACCAGGGCACCATCTTTTAGTCCTCATTCTCTCACTTGAGACAGATGTAATTCTTTATTATTCTCAGGGCAACCTCAGCATGCATATCGTTAGTTGATGATTAAGAGAACTGACCCTAAAACCAAAGAGCTTTGATCTGATTTTGTGGGACAGAGGACCAGACTTGCTCCAGACAGGCTTGATGTTCCACTCCTTCATGGCAAACATGAACTTCCATTAACCAGATTTTATACTTCTCTCTAAAGTCTATAATCACAGAGACGATATGTTTAAACAGGCAGGGAGAGATAATTTTGTTACCACTTTGAATGTTTGTATTGATACAAATTAGCCTATGACTGACTTTCTTATAATTTCTCCATGATGATGATATTTTTTGTAATACAATTTTATGTAAATGTAATAAAATTTTACACGATAATATATACAGCCTACTTCAGAAGCACATATCTAAACGAAATTTCTGTTTACGGAGTTGATCCCTATACATTTTGTCAGTTTTTTGTGTGCGGGACTTGAGTTTTGTTACTGTCCAAAGAATAAAATATCTTACACTTAGAATATGCTTTGGCGATTTTTGGTGTTTAATAACTGTCATGATATACCATGACTTTTTTTTAAGTACTAACACTTTAAATAATATTAAGTTCTTTTTTTTTTTTTTTTTTTTGAGACAGAGCCTCAAGCTGTCCCCTTGGGTAGAGTGATGTGGCATCACAACTCACAGCAACCTCCAACTCCTGGGCTCAAGCAAGTCTCCTGCCTCAGCCTCCCAAGTAGTAGGGACCACAGGTGCCTGCCACAGTGCCCGGCTATTTTTTTTGGTTGCAGCCATCATTGTTGTTTGGTGGGCCTGGGCTGGATTTGAACCTGCCACCTTATGTGGCTGGCGCCTTAGCCACTTGAACCACAGGCGCTAAGCCAATATTAAGTTCTTAATAGCACATTTAATACATTAACCCTCCCCCTTCTTGAGTGGTAAAAAAATGGAGACTGTTGAGAATTTTTCCGTCATTGAAACAACCCTCCGATGTATTTTCTGTGTGTTTCATTACACAGGCACTGTCTGCTATTTTGACTTGGCATTGAACAACATTCAAGTATGAAAGAAACAAGGTATGAACCATGCTTAAAATCACTTAATTGGACATTATAAATGTAAAGATTTCATTCACAAGACTGCCAAAACCAAAAGTGGCCTGTGGTATTGTTCAGAAGCTGAAACAAAATATCACTCCAATTGGAACCACACCTGGAGACTAAATAAAGTGTTACATACAGTCCCCTACTGCACAACCACATTTCAGTGGGTGAGAAAGCCACCACGTGTACAAGGGTGGTCCCAAAAGATTAAAACGGAACTGAAAATGCCCTACTGACTATTGTCATTCTCAGCCATGGTAACACTGTAAGGCATCACATTACTGGTGTCTTTGTAGGGGTGCACAAAGGCATGAAATATTTTTCTAGATTGAAGTGCTGTATAGATTAAACACAATGATAGAGGCTAAGCTTTAAAGTAGGTGTAATCTGTCCATTGCTTTATTTTATAGGATTTCTGTAAGCTTTTATCTGCAACTGTAAACCCTTTCTTTCTTATGCTGAAGCTGAATTCATCTATGTAGATCTTTATCATGCTGCAAATCTACCAAGGTATTTCCTGTGCTTCTCTATCTTTTTTGTTTTATTCTTTTTTTCTGAAGATCTCTATGTCTAGTGGGCATTTTAATTACATATATACTATCCCAAAGAGTTACAGGGATGCCTCTCAAGACGTTTCTAGGCTTTTCTGGTTAAACTTTTGAGAGATGAATGGGCAGGGGGTAACGGACTAAGGGAGGTGTGTTGCTGATTTTGAGAAGTCTTAGGTAAATTAGTGACATAATAGTCAATTGTTTTCTGACCTGGGTGATTTGAAGAGAACTCCAATTTCTCTGTTGTTATTAGGATCTTTTTTTTTTTTTTTGAGACAGAGTTTCACTATATCACCTTTGGCAGAGTGCTGTGGAGTCACAGCTCACAGCAGCCTCTAACTCTTCAGCTTAAGCGATCCTCTTGCCTAAGCCTTCCAAGTAGTTGGGACTGCAGGTATATGCCACAGGGCCCGGCTATGTTTTTAGGGTCTTGATGAAAAATTTTTTAGTCATATTCTAGAAGATAATGATACTATGGCACAGAGTTTTTCTTAGTAAGAAACAGCAGAGCTGGACTTCAAGCTCAAGCCTGACCCCAGCCTCCAACTTCTATAAATAGAGTATCTGCTCTGTCTCTCTTCTCTGCTCACAGAACACGGCCGGAGTGTGGAACCCTCCCAGGGTTTCTAAATAACCTTTGAAAATTAGTGAGTTGTACAAACTCGCATTTCTACAATGATCATACAACTTTAGATCTCATTCCACTATGCCTCGTGAATGGAATTTTAGAAGCTATACCCACAATCATCAATAGGTGAAATGTTTCACAGAGGGTTCATGGAAAATCATTTGCCATGTTATTTACAACAATACAACTGTAAGTTTTCCCAAAGCCAAATGAGAGTTATTTTATGATGTGTTACCATTTAAAATAAGCAGTTGTGTGTTGTAGTAGTAACTGCTCCTTTCTTTGTGGAGCATTATCTGTTTATTTAACACAGACAACCACAAAGGCAGGGGAAAAATAATGCAGGCCGCCCCCAGGAAGGCTCCTGAGAGGACAGAGTTTGGCCCTTTTGTTATCAATCTTAATATTTTCCTCCATAATCTCATCTAGTATCTACAGGAACCCCAGCCCCACTTCTTCCCAGAAACTAACCAAACCCCAAAATATCTTCTTCCATCATTTTCTCTTTAGATCAGGGGTTCTCAACCTTAATGATGCCACAACCTTTTAATACTGATGATGTCATCACATGGGTATGTGGGCGGACCCGCCTGGAGATGGATGGCGGAGCTGTGTCTTGGTTCCTGAGACATCGGAAATATGTGTTTTCCAACCCCCAAAGGGGTCGCAACCCACAGGTTGAGAACTGCTGCTTCAGATGAATAAATCGATCAGTTCAACCAGAGAAATGCATACACACACGTACATATATACATATTAATATATGTGCATTCTCATATAGTACATATTACTGCATATACGAATATATAGACTATAATATATATGCTAACATATTAACATATATTATATATTATATATCATAATTATTATATAATTATATTATACTTGATGTTTATATGTTAATGTGTATATATATGTATTAGTGTATATATACTATATCAGTATATCAGTCAGAATAAGCATATTCTGATCTTGACCCTTACCCCTGTAGATACATTCAGATACATATGTCTGGCTGATGTGTAACCTTGACCTACACACACACACACATATATATATAATATATACAATTATATATACATATATATATATATATATATATATATACACACACATATGGAGAAGGTGCCACAAAAAAATCCATATTTCAAGAAAGGAAAAATTAGTATTAAAATTGTAATACTTGAGTCACGTTTGACTCCTGCAACTACTAGAGATATAAGACACGATATAAAAGATAATCCACATAATTAGCATATAGTGAATATTATTATTTTAATACAGTTTTTTTCCTTTTAAAAATACATATGCTTTGTTATGGCACCCTCTGTATATGTGAAAAATTTATATAAAGTACTATATACACAGGTATACACACGTATATGAAGGAAAGTGGCAGAGACAACGTACACACAGATATTATTACAAAAAAATCTGCTTACAGAACTCTGGGGGTCTAAAGTCCATGTGCAAGGCCATTGTGAAAGGAGTGGGGGTCTATCACGGCAGGCTGGAACACACGGCCATGAGTGTAAGTGACTGTCCACAGGCAGAATATTTTCTTCTTGGGGAAACCTCAGACTTGCTTTCAAGGTATTTTAACTGACTGTAGAAGGCCCACCTAGAGTATCCAGGATAATCTCACTTACTTAAAGTCAATTGATTCAGGGTTTTAATTATATCTGCAGCAACACCTAGATTAGTGTGTGATTAAATAACTGGTGACTGTAGCTTAGCCAAGTTGACACATTAAAAAAAATAAGGCACAAAGGAGCTTAGATAACATGTTCTTCAGTCCCTTAATGCCATCTGCTTTATTTACATTTTCCTTTTATATTAGCCTGACCATAATCATTACCTGCGTATTGCACTGCTTAAAATGTAAGGAGGTCTGATTGTCAAGGCGACAAAAATTAGAGCCTGCACTAAACATCCTGAATGGGAACTTTTTTTCTATTTGGGTAAACATCAGCTCTCTCTCCTTTTGTGATGGTAAACACACTTTGAGTTGACTCTTGCTAACCAGTGCATTGTTCGGTAACTGTAGGACATTAATAATGCCTTTGTATTTTTACTTTCTCTTATAGGTAAAGTCCTCTTCTGTTTAAACTATACAGCCAACAGGAAGGCATGAAAAGGTTGGAAAGTGTGCTGAAGGCTTGTAAGGAAGTTAAAAGGGCAGTAACAGAATGAAAAATTCCCTGGAAAGTAGTTATGAACAAGACTCACTTGTTAAACACTAAATCAGTATGCACAGAAACACCCATAGAAAAGTAATAGTTATGAAGGAAAAAACAAAGAATTGGCATATAAAAATATGCCACTGATTTAAATACATAAGGAAAAACATTTGAGAAGAAGCCATAGTCAAAGATCTAAAGGATTCGTGGATTTAATACTACCTAGGAAACAGAAAGATTTATATAAGAAGATTGGTAAGATCTTCCCCCCCAATCAATAAACTGGTGTGTGCCGAGAAATACTTAACAATAATTTAACAGTGGCAAAGAAAGTATCCTATAAACATCTAGGCATCAAAAAAATGTTATATTTAAGGAAACAAAATGAGGCAGGTCTCTAAAACATTTACACAAAATTAAATTTAAAAAGAAAATACAAGATTTCGACCAAAATGAATTGGAAACTAAATTTTATATCCACTAGATTCTATTTTATACACTGCATGGAAAATAATATTGTTGATAAAATAATGCCAAGTTTTCCTTAAGTAAACTCTCTTACGTGTCTTCTCTCCCTCCCTCTCTGTCTCACTTTTTCTTTCTTTTTTTTTTTTTTTAAGACAGACTGTCCCTCCGTCACCTAGGTAGAGTACAGTGGCATCATCACCACTCACTGAAACTTTCAATTCCTGGGATCAAGAAATCCTTGTGTCGCAGCCTCCCAAGCAGCTGGGACTGAAGATGTATGCTACCAGGCCTAGGTAATTTTTTCTATTTTTAGTAGAGATGGGGGTCTCCCTCTTGCTCAGGTTGGTCTCGAATTCTTGATGTCAAGCATCCCTCCTGCCTAGCCTCCCAGGGTGCTAGGATTATGGGCTTGAGCCACCGTACCTGGACTTAAGTTTCTTTGTATGAGAGCACTAATGCCATCATAAGGGCTCCATGCACATGACCTAATCACCTCCCAAAGGTCCTACCACCAAATACCATCACAGTGGGGATTAGGAATTTAGGGGCCTTGTGTGTGTGGGGGGGCACAATGTTTAGTCCATACAAAGTCTATATTATACAGTAAGGGTCATATAGTAGTACTGGGCATCTCATGGCCCCCAGCCTGGGACAGCGGCCAGCAAGGGAGATGGCACTGAGGAAATAAACAGAAACGGAAAATGTAATCCTGCCAACAGACCACAGTACTCATGGCTGGTGCCTGTTATTCCCTCTTTACTGAGAGATGAGTGACTGGTCATTCCCTTATGCACCTGGGCTTTTCAGGATTACATCAGAGCTTATTTTTAGTCCCTGTTGGGAGAGTTGGTTGTTGGGCGTCTAGTGGACCCTAACTTGGAACAGTAGTCACCAGTCGAGATGGTGCTGGAAAATTACAAGACTTTATATCAATTTTAAGGTATAAAGCCTGGAAGCCTAGAAGGGTTTACACTGTTTCATGGCCTGGTGGCATCATGAGAACAAAGCCGCCCCTGTCCTGTGTCCCAGAATCTTTTTATTGGGTACATAACAGGGCAGGGGTCCTCAAACTTTTTAAACAGGGGGCCAGTTCACTGTCCCTCAGACCATTGGAGGGCTGGACTGCATGCCCTGGATGAGACGGCTGCTAAGCAGGACAGGCAGTGGCAGCAAAAACACCTGACAGGCTGGATAAGTGTCCTAGGCAGGCCACATGTGGCCCACGGGCCGTAGTTTGAGGATGCCTGTAACAGGGTATCTTTGCAAGGATGCACAGCAGTCATCAGCACTCAAAGAATGAGAAGGGGAGGATACTGACCCCAGGAAGGTTGGGTAAACTGTCATCAGGTAACAGGGACATAGGGGAATGGAACCTCTGAAGAGGCCAGGTAACAGTGCAAGCAGCAGAGAGAGGGGAGAGTAAGTCTCACCTCCTCAACAGACATCTCAGCTTGTCCTGCCTAAGCCACTAGTGATGGCCTCAGCTGCCTACACTGCTGATTTCCCCACCCAGGGATAGTCACGTAAGCCTTCCCCCTGACTGGACACCTCCAGACTCCTTTCTTCTCAATCAGGAGTACAGGGGTGGCCGCCTGCAGGCTTTACCCTGGGTTTGGAAAGGCCTATGGGATCTCAGCCTATCTATTCCCACGGAGTAAGACAAAGACAAAACAAAAATATATCTTACCTAAAAATGCATCTAACTAAAGACTAATGGAATTTTTAAAAACCCATCAGTCATTTAACTATAAGTTAACTATTTAACTTTAATGGAAGACAACGTAGCTCATCCAGGCCCTTTTTTAAAAAAAACTACAATGCCTAGGAGAGATTAGAACTTTAAAAGTCAGTGGAAGAGCAAGAAAAAATGTCCTATAATCAAGAAAGAAAGAAAAAAAAATCCCTGCAATATAAACCTAATCCGAGATGGGATTAGTAGACAAGGATTTTAAGAGGGCTATTATAAATAAGTATGTTCAGAGACTTCAAGGAAAGTCTGAATGAGCAGACTGAGAATTACAGCAGAGACTGCAAGCAATAAGACAGGGAAAAAGAAATCTAGGAATTAAAATATGAAATGTCTGAAATACAAAGAAATAACATAACAAACCATAGAGGCCTAAGTAGGCACAGACTGGAAAGTGCAGAGGAAAAGAGTGATGAGCTTAAAGCATATAAATAGGAATTATCCTCCTGGAAGGCAGAAAGTAAAATAAAAAAACAAAATAAGGATGAAGAAAATGTGGTACCTGCACACACAATGGTGTGCGATTCAGTCTTTAAAAAGAAGGGAACCCTGTCATTTTTAGCCTGGATGGACCTGAAAGCCACTATGTTCAGTTAAATTCACCAGACATCGAAAGGCAAATATGTCAGGATCTCACAATTTAAAACATCTTACATGAACTTTATGGACACCCTGATAGGCGACATCTAAAACAGTTGAACTCATAGAAGTAGACGGGAGGGGGGAATGGGTGGAGGGAGGGGGATTGGAGGGATCACTTCTGAGGTTTTCTTACAAGGGTACAAGTGAATCTTTCTAAGAGTAGAATGTGAACGTTTTAACACAATAACTAAGAAAATGACATGAAGGCTACGTTAACCAGTTTGTTGGAAATGGTTCAAATTGTATGTGAAAACACCACACTGTACCCCAGAATTGCATTAATGTACATAGTCACCATTCAAAAAAAAAAAAAAGAAGTAGAGGGTAGAATGGTGGTTACGACCAGCCCTGCACAGATACCTTCTCCCTGTGCTGGGGCTCCCACCTCTTACTCTGACCTGCCCCCACCCCCTGGGTGGACGCCTGCCTCATCCCCTCTGTGACACCTGCAACCAGCTGCACCTCAGAGTCTGTGCTGCCCTCACCTGCTCAGCCTTCAATGCCCACCTCCCGTGAGGGCCCCAGGTTCCTCTCTCAACCACACTTCTCAGCACTCTCCTCCTGCCATGCTTCCTCACCCCACTTGGTCCCCCCTAATGGCTTTAGGGATGAATTTTCAAGAAGGAAAGAAGAATAGATAAATGTGACAGTGAAGGAGAAGAGAAAAAGCTATTAATATTTTGAATGGATGCAAGCATATAGTGGATTTAAGTTGTAAAGAAATGCATTTGGAGACAAGAAGGGGACGGGTCCAGAAGCCATAAGGCGAGTGGGGTGAATGATGAGAAATTTCCATTACTGTAACTATAATATAGGAGATGATGCTGACATGGGTCTGATAAGGGGACAGTGACAGCATGGTTTTAAGAGAAGGGAAAGAAAACTTTTGGGGGGCTGGAAAAAATGCTAAATAATTAAGTAATCTTCAGGCAAGAGGCATGAAAGGGGCTGCTGACACTGAGATACTGAGGTCTAGCTCCAGCTGGGATTTGGCAGAGACAATATTTAATTACTGTGACAGCTTCTCCTCTAAATAATACTTCCCCCTATCCAACGCACACTTTGGTCTCTACCCTTCCTAATGCTAATTCTTTTAAGTCTGAACGATTTGACAGCTTCACAGCATCATGTCATGAGTACGGTCTAGCCTTATTTTTCATATTTCCCTTGAAGGGACTCTGATTAGAAATGTTCCCCAAATATCTATCTTCTCAAATGACATAAGCTTAAAAACTAGCCAAATCTTTCAGGTTTTTGTTCCTAGGAACCTTATCTTTTGCCCTATTTATTCTTCAATACCATTCTAAATGTTAAAACATAGATTGTAACAATCTTGACAAGGTACATGGCTATCTGACTTTCCGGTACTCTATGAAATATGACTTGCCAAGTAGGTCATCATATCAACAGAAAGAGACGAAGGAACACCGCTGAAGACTTATTTAAATTGCAGCAGAGTCAGCAACCACGAACTGGAATGTTATTCAAGCCACTAAACTAAGCATTTCTCTGTGAGAAAATGGCTTTCATCCAATTAAAAAATGGCTGGCATGAACATCAAAGAGTGAAATAGAAAAAAACAGATGCTGTTTTGTAATCAGACTTTGGAAACCTACAAGGGAAGGCATCCTTGCCTGCTTTCTGGAAGTTGAAGTCTATATCACCACCGATTTCTTTTTCATTTATTGTTCCTGTTCCAGTATCCATAGGTTATTATCAGCACAGGCACAGCCAAAACCTCTCAGTCTGGGCTCACTCCTCCTAGCCAGAAGTAATAAGACACACTCAATTCTCTCTCCACGAATGGTACCTTGGGAGAAAAAAAATATCAGTTAATGTATTTTCGGATGGAGGAATCTATAGAACCTACAGAATCTTGGGAAAAAGAAATTGAGTATTTGGAACATCTTGGATGATAACTTTGGCCTGAAATATCATGGGCATCTTTTTATATTTCTGGGTCATTCCTTATCTTGATTTCAGTGTTCTCCTATTTAATTTTAGTTTCCAAAGTCCCATCATACTATCTGACATATATTAAGTGCTTGTGCCTAAACAAATTTGGCACTGTTTTAGCCCTCTCCATAACTGCCACAACGGCAGTGTTTTTAAAAATATGGTAATACTATAGTAGTAGGATGTGGTACATTTGGTATGCTGGACAACCTTTGCAAAGTTCTTTATTCATTAAGAGAATGTAATGTGGGGATGCTCTTTTCAATGCCTGGGAATAAATCTGGAAGAGAATAAAGGAATTGATTATTTAGGTCTCTATCTTAAAAGAGTAGTGATAAAGCACAGAAAGGTTTAATTACAATTAGCTTGAGCATTAGGACTATGTCAATGTTAGAAATTTCTTTTAAGATGGAGAGAGGAACAGAGTAATTACAAGGTAGAGTGCATGAAGAGACTCACTCCTGAGTGACAGTGACTTTAAAGTACTTTCGTTTACAGACCTGGATTTCTGAAAGAAGAGATAATAGCCCCACTTATTCACATGCTTCACAATTATTCTTTCTTAGACGTGGTTGTTATATAATTTTGTTTTCCAGCAACCTTGCTATCATTAAATACTGATTTCAGAGAACAATGTTGCATGATGGGTAGAATCTACACAATGAGGCAAAAATAGAAAGATTAGCAAAAAATATTCAATCTTGGCATTCAAGTCCTTCTTATTATTTCAAACCTTCCATTTCTAGCTTAACTTTCTGTTAATTCCACTGGCAGAGACCTCACCAGGTGTTTAACACACTGTTTGCTCTACTCCTGGGCATTGAGAAAGGCCAAGTTTTCCATCTAGGTCATGCCAAATGTCAAGTTCTGGTCAATGGATGGGCTTAGACATGATGTATGGTGCATCCACACCTGCCCTCCAAAGTCTTTGTGGGGTATCCTTTTTTCTTCAATGTGTTTGACTTAAACTAGCTCAGTTCCTTGAGGAAACCCTAGAAAAGGCTGTCAACATAAAGGAATCCAGGATTCCTGAGATTCCGTGTATAATGTCTTCTGGAGAAAAATTCTTGAAACTGCTATGTGAACTAAAAGGTTCATGTGTTAAGCCATAGATATTAGGATTTGCTGCAAAAACTAATGTTATCTACCCTATTTCAGTCTAAATACACAGACTGGATGCCATTGTGGTATATGACAAACCTCCTACGTGGCTATTCCAACTTACTGTTATGATATTCACCTGGATTTCATTCCTCCACATGTGTACTTTCCAAGGTCCTACACAGATTTCAAAATCCAAATCAGATATTATCTTCTCCTGGGTTCTTTCTCCCTCATCTCAAACCAGATAAAATCTCTCCACTGAACTTCTACAAGATCAGACAATCAAGTTCACAAATTCATTCCAGAAGGAGTATGACATACCACACTACTGAATATCACTATGGTCACCTTTGAAGTACTTCCCTTGGGAAGCTATGCACTGATGACACCTCCTAGTCCCCCCTTCAAAGCAATTTTGGAATTCTGGAATGACCATCAAAGCTGATGTCTCACAAGGTCTGACAATGAAGTTCACAAATTCATCCTAGAAAAAGTGCCACAGACCTCATTGCTGGATATCATTATGGTCACCAGAGGGCCAAGAGGAATACTTTGAAAGTAACAGTATTGGTACCCTTTGGGTGGGTAAGGCTGTAGTCGTCCATACTGGGAGAGTGAAATTTTTAAATAGCTTTTAAAGGAAAGAAAATGTTCTATTCTCAGATTAAAAAAAAAAAAAAGTGTATGTTGCTTTTAGGTAAATCCTTGGTGTTGCTCTTAGATTCTTGTCCTAAAGAGACTTCCCTGCCACTCAGGTCCCCAATTCTGACTGTCAAAGCTTCAAAGTCGACCCACACACCCTCTGACCCACATCTGCAGGAACATTTTCTTGTTTGGCATCCATTATTCAGTAATTTGTCTTGGTAATCTCACTTGATTTTTTCTCCCAGATAATTTTTTCCCTGATTAATCCAATTCTATTTCTTGATTAAATTCATCTGAGAGAAGATATTGCTTTCTAATTGACCTCTCAAGTAGAAAAAACATATTTAAATGCATTGGATATATTGGGGTTTTGCAACAGGAGTAATTCAGACTCTTATGATGCGGTGGTTATAGGAACCTGCATCCTCCACCCTCTCCCCCTCCACACACAGGGAAGACAGTTGTCTGAGATCAGAATGCACCAGGCTACATGGGTAAGTTTCTCAACACCTGAGATGCAACCCTGCTCCTCCCTTGATATCGGTATTTACAACTTAGTCTGTGAATACAATTGAGACACAGAAAAACACATACTATATATAATAGGCAGGTGTCTGGGCAAAGAGAAGCTAAGTCTTGGAAGTCTTGCTGTTAGAAATCAGGAAGCTACCAATTCCTCAGCTTATAATGCACACATTTCTTTCCAATGTATTATTTCATGTTTTTTCAATATACACTGTGAGTAGCACCTCTTTTTAATTAAGAAGGAAATATTGATGTATATAAACTTTGTAATAGCACATTTCTACTAGATTTAGGTGCTATGTTTTAACTTTGACGGTGGAAAAGTTTTTCCTTCATATATTCTGACATCTGTGTCCTTGCGCTCACAAAATAAACTTCAGCGGGTTTCACTGCAACTACAAGAGATACGCACATTCTTTAAAGTATGTGGCCTCTGAATATTGACAATGAAAGGTTATAACATGAAATAGAGTTTTCATAAAAAGATTAAGAATATGCTGCTGTGGATTGATCTAAGTTACACTATTTCAAACGTCTTATAACTAAATTCTATAAATCTTTTCATGTTAAACGTTTCCAAGCTTGTTAGATTTAAAAGCCCATCTCTTTTTGGGATATGAAGAGGCAGAGAAATCACTTTAACCTCTGGACTTCGGGGGGAAATGTAGAAATCAACATAAAATCCTTTAGTTTTCATTGTATACTCTTGTGTTCAAGGTCATGGACACTAAGCATAATTATAGTCTTTGGATAAATCCTTACCACACACATTTTATTTCCTCTATTTCTCAATGCCACTAATTCTGAAAGCTTTATTTGGTTATCAAAGAATACTTTATTCCTAATGGAATTCTGTGTCATAATAAAATTAAATTAAATTAAAAAATAAAATAAATAAGAAACATGTATTTATTGCTTAAGAACATAAATTCTGAAGTAAAATAGATAACGGCTAGTATTCAGACTTGTCTACTTCCTATAAAACCTTGATCAAGTTACCTTCTATCATTTGGGAAGTTGTCTAATTTTTTTTCTGAGATGTTTTCTCAGCTGTAAATACAAAGAATTACATTACCATTCTCAAAATTAGGATCAGAATTAAAGCAGGTTAATACTACAATGTTTACTGGTGGCTTGGATGTAGAATTTTGCTGTAGAAAATACTATTTAAAACAACTTGAGAAAGCTGAGTAAAATACATCAATGCATGGGTAAAGTCATCAGGAAGTAATGAGGGCTGGAGGGACTGCCTTCAACTGTTCAGGCTGCCATAACAAAGTTTCAAAATGTGGATCTCTTATAAACAGTAGAAATTTATTCCTCATGGTTCTGGAGGGTGGGCAGTCCAAGATCAAGGCAGACTGAGCATCTAGTGACAGTTCACTTTCTGGTTTACAGATGGTGCCTTCTAGCAGTGTCCTCAGGTGGTAGGGCAAGGGACAAGGCAGCCTTGCAGGCCTAATCACAGTCACAAGCTCCACCCCATGACCTAATCATCTCCCAAATGTCCTAGATCCCAACACCATTACATTGTGGATGAGGACTTCAATATATGAATTTGGGGAGGATGCAAACATGTAGAGCATAGCAGGGACCAGGAGAACCTCTGAAAAGCAAGTGGAGGCTACGGTTCTCCTGGAGGCATTTACTGCCTCTCAATAGGAACTAGAGTCTAAAAAATAGATTTAGCCAAGAAATAAGGTCACTGTAAAGTTAAAAAAACCAGCAGAAGTTTTGACTGTCACATACAGATGGTATCTTTCTTAGTACATTCCCAGAAGTCCAAATCTATGCAGGATGGGAGGTTAACAGCTGCAGGTGGGCTATGCCTTCCTAACCAGCTTGAACGAGAGGAAACTGAATTTTGTGAAATTGCAATCCAATCTCAGTGCAGTTCATTCTCTCTCTTAATATTTAATAATATACCCACACAGCCCCTTCTCTACTTACCGGTAGAGGAAATGCTGACTCCTTTCTTGAAATATAGCACTGCTACGAGTCTCTACATTTCTTTATGCATGATGGCAATATGAAATAACTAAAAATAATTCCAAATGTTAAAGTTATTGATTGCTAGTTAAAAAAAAAACACTTGGGACCATAGTAGTTTAAATTCATTCAAAAATCATGTATTATGTCAACATGAACAGAGAGTAATAGAAATGGTTTGTCTCTATGCCAATACATATTTCAATTTGAGCAGTCCAATGTGGGGGTGGAGAACCTGCTTCCAGGATGGTTCTCTTGTGTGCCTAGCAAGCATGGTGCCTGTAAACTAGGGACTCAAAAGTAGCAGGAGGCTGGGAGTTGTGGTTCTACTCTCCATGGCCTTCTCTAAAACGTTGCTTGGGATTTCTCAGAAAATGGCCATTACCTTACAAGTGTTAGAAGAGGTTAAGGAAACTAAATTATTTCTTATGACTTAATTGTGAAAGTCTAGAATATCACTTTTGTCACCTTCTACTGTTGAAGCAAATCCCTAAGGGCACTCTGAATTCAAGGACAAAGGAATTAAATTTCATCAGTCACTGGGATGAATAACTAAAAATCTGTAATCATCTTTAATTGACTATTAAAGAAACAATACCATAGAGCCTAAAGCTGAGAAAAATACACAGAATGGGAAGAAAGTAACTGGTGATATAGACATTGGAGACAAGGATTTTAAAATAACTATTATTAACGTGTTGAGGATAGTTTAGGAAAAAAATAGAAAAATAGAACAAGTGATTGTACTTGCCCAAGGGAATCTGAATCCTTTTTTAAAAAATCTAGTGAAAATCTTAGACCTTAAAAGTAAGATGACAGAAATTAAGAAAGCAAAGGACAGATTAATAGAACATTGTTCATTCCAGAACACAGAGCTAGGGAGCAAGAAAGCATGTTGTGTCAGAATGGAAAGCCATACTTAGGCACATTTTAATAAAGCTAATGAGAAATAAAGACCATGATAAAAGTTTAAAACAACCAAAGGGGGGAAATATGTCTTCTTAAAATGAGTAATTCCTGGCTTCTCACTAAAAATTACAGAAATCCCAAAGATAATGAACAGACATCTTTTAAAGAGTAAGTGACAATAATATTAATAACTGAAAACAAAGACTTTAAACAATGAAAAAAATACAATTAAAAAATGAAGGTGAAATGAAGATGCTTTCAGGCAATAATAACCTGGAGACTTCATCACCATTATGCTTCAGTAGAAGAAATATCAATAGAAGTTATATTTAATTTTAGAAATGTAATATAAAAGGCAGAGGAATGGGAAGGATAATGTATGAGTGAATATAAGTGAGTTTTGATGATGTAAAACAATATTGTTATGTCATGTGATATTTAAAATGATACAAAATTTTCATGACAATAACAATACAAGCTGTAGGGTATAGGTGGAGCTATGTGATATTTAAAATGATACAAAATTTTCATGACAATAACAATACAAGCTGTAGGGTGTAGGTGGAGCTACTGTGTTCTTAGATTCTAACATTGAGAGCAGGGTGGAAAATTTTCTTAAAACATAAGCTATCGAGAACACAGTCTGTAACCCCTAAATGAGCCCTAAAGTGCAAAAATATGTAATAAATACAGGGAAAGTAACTTTAAAAGTTCATTTAACCCCCAAAATGTAAAGAAAAAGATAAAAATTAATGGAGAGCTGATGGGTCAAACTTTTACAAATAGTAGGATTGTGGGTATAAGCTCAACAGTGCAGTAGTAATGACATTGAAAATAGACAAGATTTTT
This sequence comes from Galago senegalensis, assembly GCA_963575145.1. Taxonomy (NCBI): domain Eukaryota; kingdom Metazoa; phylum Chordata; class Mammalia; order Primates; family Galagidae; genus Galago; species Galago senegalensis. The sequence goes on from CAUYTI010161259.1 coordinate 63,803, forward strand.
CAAAGTAATGACCAGGATTTTTAAACTAGACTAAAAATCAAAATTGAATTATCTGTTGCTCACAAAAAATCAATGTTATATACAAAACACAGAAATTCTGAAAGTAAAAGAAGGCAAAACTAATCAAAACAAAGCTCATATGTTATCTGTAATAATACTCTAAAATATGGTAAATCCTCAGACCATAAAAGAAAAAAATTGTTGGGTAGAAAGAGGGACCTTTTACAATGATAATGAGGTCAACCTCCAAGGTATATTTCAAAATTCAAAACCATATTCATAAATAGCATTCTTTTAAAACATGTTAAGCAAAAGTTTAATGCTTTTAAATGGCGAAGCAAACTTATAATCAAATAAATCGTAAGATCATGGAGATTTGAATTTACCTTCTTCAAGTGTTAAAAGAACAAAGAAGAAAACATCAGAAAAAGCAAAAGATCTAACAAATACTACTCAAAGCATTTACCTAATTAACATTATAGAACATTACACTTAACAGAGAATTTTCAACATATGAAATATTTACTAAAATTAATGATATGCTGGGTCATAGAGCAAAACTTCAACAAATGTTAAAAGACACAAAATCCAGATTATATATTCTCCAGCCCTAGTGGAATTGAGCCAGGCATAATTAACAAAAGAATGGATGAATATTAGCCAATTTTCTATCTCCTGGAAATCAAGCAATATACTTTTAAATAATTCAAGGATGGAGGGAAAAATTACAAGGAAAATTCAGAACGATTGTGAACTGAACGATAAGATAAAATACATTATACCTAGCGAGAAATCTGTACTTTTGTGTTCATAGGTTAGAAAAATGAAAGCCAGAAAAATTAGTGGTCTGTTTCTATCTCAAGAAGCTAGAGTTAAAAAAAAAGAAGAATGAACTATAGGCATAATCCCATCAATCACCCTCCCTCCACTCACCCTCCTCACTCCAGTAAGGGTACATGTGAATCTCTCTAAATGAAGAATATAAATGTCTTAACACAATAATAAGAAAAAGACATGAAGGCTATGTTAACCAGTTGGATGAAAGTATTTCAAATTGTATACAGAAACAGTACACGTACCCCATGATAGTATTAATGTACACGGCTATGATTCAATAAAAAAAAGAAGAAGAAGACTTGTAAATCAACACAAAAGAAAGTAAAAGGAATATGAGGAGAAATTAAGGAATAGGATATATTCATATAATAGAAAATAGCTATTATAGCTAAACACAAAGCTAAAAGTTAGTTGGAAAACAAAAATCAGAAACATTCTAACATGATGAGTGGGAGGTAGAGGAATTCACAGTTTAGTGATATCTAGAAAAAAGGGACATATTTAATCAAGAATGAAAAACTGGGTATCGTCAAATAGATAAAATTACAAACAACATCATGTCAATTTGAGGGCGAGGAGAGGGGAAGGCGGAAGAGCGATTGGTGGGAGGATGGAGGGTATTTGGTGGGATTTCATCTAATGTGCACAGTGTAAGTGTGTATTTCAAAAATAACTAAGAGTAAATTTTAAATGTCTTACCACATAAAACAATCAAGTGAGGGGATGGTGATATTAATCAGTTTGATGTGAGCATTCCCCATTATATATCAAATCATCGCATGGTACCCCATAAACGTATTAATTTAAAAAATAAGCCAAAAGCCCGTTACGTCCATTCATTTGAAATTTTAGATAAAATTAAATATTGTCTCAACACGGACAACGTCTCGCGGCTGAAATAAGCAGCACTTGAAATTCTGAATACTACAAAATGTATCAGAGAAAGGGAACCTATTACCTATAAACCTTTCTATAATGAGACTTCTGAACCTAGCTGACTTCACCCGTCAATTATTCCACTATTTAAAGAAAAGGTAAGCCCAACACTGGCTCCAATTCTTCTGGAGAATAGAGGTGTCAGTTTGGATCCCATGAAAAGCTATGATAGTATTACATGTATATGAAATGTATTTGGAAAAATCTTGGTGAGGGATAGAGGAGTAGGAAAGAAAAATTGGCAGGGGATGGGCCTTATCCTTATGAAGAAGGAGCAGGAAGGAAAAATATTAAGAAGAATGAAAATAACAAACAAAAATGAGCTTCAGAGAAATTCTGAAAAAATCTTGGCCAGGTGGATGGGGATTTTTTGAGCAAAATGAGAAGAGGCCCACCTGCTATAGGAATGGTCTGGCTGTGGTGCCCCCCCTTGTGTTCAATCCCTCCCTTGCTAGAAGCAGATAGCAGTCACATGGTCTTGGCAGAAATGCATAATGAGTATGAAGCTGTCCCCAGAGGTTGTCATCCAACTACCTTCCGCGGGACCGAGTCTCTACAAGGAGGACCTGAGAAGCAGTCCTCCATGATTGCTGACCAAAGAATTTAGGAGAATATTTTTATATCATTCCTCAAAGGCCACATAAAATGTTGATAATTAAAACCAGACCAATGCATTACAAGCTAGGAAAATTAAATACCAATCTCTTTTATGAAGAAAGATTAAAAAACACTCAAGAAAAATTAGCAAATCACTGTACTATTATATAAAATTGATCACACATCATGACAAAGTTTTATGTTTGTTTAAGATATAGTTTGGAAATACACTTGGAAATCAATCGACCGATCCAAGTTAATAGAAGCAGTTTAAGGTCATCTCAACAGATTCGTAAAATATAATTTAAATAATGTTCAACACACATTTATAATAAAAAGTCTTCACACACCAGGCGTAATCTGTGATGTCCTTAAGCTCATAAAGCAAGTCTCAGAGATAACGGTCATTACGAAAGCTTTATCCCTGCAATCAAAAATGAGAAAAAGAACATTTGCTGCCATGATTTTATTTCAACATTCGACACCACACTGTAAATTCTAGCCAGTGAACTAAGGTAAGAACGAAAAAAAAAAAAAGTCATAGCAATTGAAAAATAATAAATAAAAGTATTGTCTGTCAGAATTGTTGTTTAAAAGAAAAAATCCAAAACCATATACAGAAAAAACTAGGAGAATTAACAGGAGAGCTGAGTAAGATCATTTGCCATCGCTCAGCTCGAATGTTAGAATATTTCACCCTTCCTGACAGGTATGACATCAAGCTTTGTCAGGAGAGGGATGAAAATAAAGGACGAGAAGGCTTTTCTTTCCTTCCTGGATCTGGTGTGGTTATTTAGACCAGTATGGGCTGATACCTTGTCCTATGCAACTTTTCCTAGCACCAGAGAGAGTAGCTCCTAAGAGAGTCCCACAGAAGACGCTGCATCTCCACATAGTAGGCTGACCCCAGACCCCGTCAGGTTGCTTTGCAGTCAGGTCTGAGAGTTTGTGCCTCCAGGTGGGCAGTTTCTCCTGGCACACAGATAATTCTTTCCAGAGAGCCCCACTAGTGTGGCAATGCCCAGGATGTCCTCCCTCAACACAGAACCTCCCAGAGGATGGTCTCCCTTGCACACAGTGGGTGGCTTTGCAATGAGTCCACTAGTGTGGCACCTGACTGTACCTTTCAAATACCCCGGGAGGCACAGACACACACTCTTTAATGAGGTCTGGACATCAGTCCTTTCAGGGGCAGGGAGAGGCATGGCTTTTCCAGACTCCTTCTCTCTCTGGGTGCTCGACCTTAGTCCAGTAGCCACTGGATTCTCCCCATATCTCATTTTCCTTCACTGTTTAGAATCCTCCTTAGCAATCAGTCCTACACTGTTACAACCCTCTGGTACTCTACATAGCTCATAATTCATATGTATATTATACTTTCCTGTTCAAATTCTTGTGGTTTCTATCCCCTAAATGAAACCTGGCAGATACAAATAATATGTAAGATCACACATAAATACGCACAGGAGAAAATATCTTTAAAAAAATTAAAGAACACTTAAATTAAGGGAAGTATATATTTTCAATTGGAAGATCAGTATTTTTAAGATATGAAATTTTCTGTAATTTATCTATAGAGTCAATGCAATCACAATCAATCAGGGCCTTTGGAGGCACTGACCTGCTGACTTTATAACATATATGCAAATGAAAAAGACCAAGAATTAGGCGAGAGAATTTTAAAGAATTAGTAAGGATGGTAGAGATCTGAGATAGGAAGTTACATGATAAAGTATAAAGATTGCCCACTCTGATATTGTAGACAAATCCTTGGAATGCAATACAAAGTCTAGAAAGCGATGCATGTATATAAAGCTCGTTAAACTAGATGATTTATACACAGGGGACCCTTCACCATGGTGGGAAAAGAAAGTTCTTTGCAGTAATTATTGCTGAGGCCTTTAACTATCTATATGTAAGAGAAGGACTCTTGACCTCTCCTGAATCATACACAAAATCAGTTTCAAATGGAATACAGAGCTAAGTGTGAAAATTAAAATATTCACCCCAAAACATTAGAAAACTTTTCAAGGCCTTGTGATAGGCAAATTTTTCTTATACAAGATCACAAAGGCACCTGACTACCAAGGGAAAAAAAAAGTAAATCAGACTTTATTCAAATAAGACATTTCTGTCCATCAAGAGATGTGATTGCAGGTGTAAACAGGCTAGCCACAGAACAAGAGTAAGAAAATACACTTCATTATACACGTTCAACAAAGACTGGCTTCTAGAAGATGGAAGGGACTCCCACGTAGTCATCGGGGAAATGGGCAGCGAAACAGGATATCCAAATGGCCGCGATGCCTAAGAAGGGCTACTCAAAGTCATCTGTCAGATAAAATAGGACATTGCTACTTAACTAACGATGTAAAGGGGAAAGGACAGGCAATATCTGATTTTGAGAGAGTGTGGGACAACTGGAAATCTCACTTGCTGATGAGAGGGCCTTGGAAGAGTTCACTAAGCTGAGAGTATACATGATCCTTTAACCCAAGTTTCTAGCCCTAGACACATATCAAGCAAAATTATACATTTATGCAGAAAATGACATGTACTTTCACTGAGATCAAGTGTGTCCATAACAACACTACTTGTGATAACCCTAAACTGGAAATAACTGTGATTTCCCCTCAGTAGTAGAATAGGTCGTGTGTTGCCATCTAGTCGTCTAGGGGAGCACAACAAAGTGATAAGAATGAACGAAAGACACCCAGAGACGAAGCATGGAGGAAACCCAGGAATAGGATATTGATTTCAAAAGCCAGGTTCAGAAGAATACGCACTATGAATAAAAGAGAACCCCCCAAACCCAGCCTACCTCACTACAAGTTTTGTGTAATGTTTAGTCGGAGAGCTAAGACAAGCTGGAAGAGGGATAGCTGTTCTGTTTCTTGATCTGGTGAGGATTACTCAAGCTGTTCATTCAGGATTTCTGAACTTTTCTGGATATACCTTATAGATAACATCTTTTAAGGGAGAAAAAGTGAAATAATGCATGTGAAGCAATTGTCACAGTGCCAGCGTAAAATAAATGGTCTGTAAGAATTTAGTCCACTTAGTCAAATACTTTATCAGCTGAATGATCAGAGTTCAGGAGAGATGGGAAGGGAGACACCAACAGCTGCCCCTCCGTCCAGCCCATCTGAAGGAGGAAGTGAAGCTGAGGACCTTTAACTCCTGCAGTTAAGTCCAATTCAATGCTTTGTCTTCCTTCGGGAAGGGAAGGCAATGAGGACATTCTCAAAATCTACAGTGATTGATTAAACTGCTCTCTGAGCTACAGTGGAAAGAGATAAGAAGAGGCTAAATTTGATAATTGGTTTGGCAGTATTACTATTCTATTTTTTTTTATTTAACATACTTCATTTTGTTTTCTTTTGAGATAGAATCTCACTATGTTGCCCTTGGTAGAGTGCTGTGACATCACAGCTCACAGCAACCTTAAACTCTTGGGCTTAAGAGATTCTCTTGCCTCAGCCTCCCAAGTAGCTGGGTCTACAGGCACCTGCCACAATGCCTGGCTATTTTTTGTTTGTAGTTGTCATTGTTGTTTGGTGGGCCAGGGCTGGATTTGAACCCACCAGCTCTAGTGTATGTGGCTGGTGCCGTAGTCATTTGAGCTACAGGCATGGAGCCATTAACAGACTTCAGTTTTTAGAATAGTTTTAGGTTTACAGAAAAATTCACAGGAAGTATGGAGTTCCCCTGCACTTCCCCTGTAGATTTTGGACTTGCCAGCCCCTACAACCTGCTGGAAGTATGAGGAGATTCTTCTCCCATCATCATCAGACAAACTGGCCAGCTCCTGGAAGCAAATCTCATTAAAGTGTAGGGGCCCTCCCTAAATCTGAGACCCCAGGAATTTTCAAGCTCTCAAGCTAGTCCCTGGTCAGTATCCAGTGATCAGTCAGTTGCCCTTTAAGTACCCCCATTAGGTTCCACCAGTGGCTTCTGTTTTCAGAGAACTGAGATTTCTGTGTTTACATCTTTCTAGTTTTGGGGATGACTATGACCTCAGTCCTCTGATGGATCTAAAAAGAGTTGTCCATTTCCAGTTCATTTATCATATCTCTTGTGAGGATGGGAGTGATGATGTCTAAGTTCTTTACATCCCAGAGCAGAAACCAAAAGGTGCTGGTTTTTAACTGTTCAATCACGTACATTACATAGACTCATGTGCACTGATATGTACATGTGTATAGAATAGTGACGTCTTTCTAAAAATTTGAGCCAACACAATAAACATTTTAGCATTCCTTTTACTCTGGACATTTGAGGTCAAATTTATTCCATTTCATAGAAGGATTTACATGGTGACTATGTCCTCCTGATGGATCTAAAAAGGTACACAAAATACATTTCCACATTTAAAATCAGTCTTAAAGAGACAGCTGTATATTTTATACCAGAATATTAATATAATTTTATGTGTGTTTCTCTTCCGAAATCATTATTCTTCTCTCCCTAAAACCACTAGCTTCTAAGCACCTTAGCTTGATACATTTCCTCTCCACAAAATAAAGGTAAATACCTCCTGGCTAGACCCCTGTCCCAAATAAAAGTCAGATACTTTCATTCCAGGACAATCTATGTGGATTCTCTAATCACCAGTGTTTACATGGCAGCCCTACCTACTTTCTTTTCTTTTTATTTTTTTTGCCCGGGGCTGGGTTTGAACCCACCACCTACTCCTTGAGCCCCAGGTACTGCCCAGCCCTACCTACTTTCAGTCATATCAAGTATCGAGGAAGTACAAAAGGGTTACTCCTCTGGCCTTTTAATTCCAGAAAAAGTGGCTCTATTTGGAGGACTTTGGACAATTTTGCCTGTTCTGTTGTTTCTGTTATTAAAAACCATTTCATGGTGCTCTTCATTATTCTACAGATATTTCTGTGTCATGTATTGACAACAAGGGCACTTTTTACCTAATTACGTTGACATGCCTCTGATCAAATAAATTAGCACCATCATCTCCACTGACTCATTTGACAGAAATGAAAGACAGCATCCCAGTGTAGGCGTTGACCTACATAATCCCAGCCCCTCAGTATGGGGAGTTATTCAAAGTGTTTGGGTTTTAATCAGCCTCAAGAAGGAGCAAATGTTCTGCATTTTTCTTGTTATCCCAAGTAATTTTCTTAATTTCTTTATTATATATTCTCTGAAATATAAGTGTCTTAAAAAGGACAATGTTAAGAAAAGCCATCCGATATTTCACTAGCCCGTGGGATATTACTAAATTATTGGCAAATGGAATCCTATCATTCTGACCAGTGACGCAGTTGAGGATGGGATGCCAATCTCAGCCCATGTATTGGATTTTGAACAGATATATAATTTTTAGTTTTCTTTTTCCTATAAAGTTTAGGGACATGACGTGATGATCACAAGATCTATGACTGTGCTTTTTATGTATTTTGATCTAAATCTTTCCCACACGGAGACATTTCAATTATCAAAACTTCCAGAAGAAAAAATAAACTTTTAAAAAAATATACTGGGAGAAACTAGAACAAAATACCTCTTTTCTTATCCTCACCTTATTATCTATGCCTTCAGAATAGAAATAAGGTCATAATACAGAAAGAAAATGAAGAGGTGAAGAATACTTTTCAATTTGTCAGGTTTTCTATCGATTGTGAGATCTTCAAAGACAGAGATTTAGTTTTATTCATCTTGGGAGCTGCCAGCAAGTCCAGTTTTAAGAGATGAGAAGTTGTTGGTGCACGTTTGTAAACTTAATCACTGCATTTCTGCACGTTCTCGGATCTCCCTGAAGGCAAACCCTGAGTTATGTTCTACGTACACAAGGCAGCTAGGTGAATGTCATATGTAGATGTTTAAACTTATCACGGCCAGAGTTAAACACATCCTCACAACCTTTCCCATGTCAGCACTTTCTTCTGCACCAGGGCCATTGAGGATGGTGTCGAAGAAACAGACTCTAGAATCAGATCGTCTGAGATCAAGCCTGATTCTACTAATTACTGTGTGTGACCTTGGGTACGTTGCTGACTGGACTGTACTATTCACCAGGTATGACCATTTCTCTGGCTTTATCTCCTCATCTATAAAACTGGAATTTATAACAATAGGGCCTACCTGGTGTGGCAGTTGTAAAACAATAAATTTTTGCATAGAAATCTCACAGCACTCTGCCTGGCACATCAGAATAGCCCTTCACAATTAGCTGTTGTAATATCCCCATGATGTTAAAATGACAATAAGCCTCCCAGGTAGCCAAGATTCAAAACGTGAATTCTTCATTAGTAACTTACCAGTTGAGTACCAGTTAGGTATAACAAGTTTTACTAGAAATTAGAGTAAAAAAAAAAAAAGGCAATGAAGCAACAGAAGAAAAAATATGAAGAATTTTATGTTATGAAAAATAATAAGAAGCTATGAGAACAGAGAGCAGGGTCATTTAATATGATACAAGGAGAGGGGGTAATGTTTACTGAAAATAGGCATCATGAATAAATGTTAATTTTTTTTCAAATTACTTTTTTGCATCTATGAAATTGCAAGAAATTACACTCCATTTCTAGCATGCTAAAGTATTTATGATCATATGTTACTACTTCTTCTTCAGTTTGTTGAAATGATGGATAATGTTAATCAATGTTTAAATGTTGAACCATCTTTGAATGCCTAGAATAAATTCCACTGGGTCATGGTGCATGATCCTTTTTATACATTGTTAAATTTGAATTACTGATGTTTTATTAAGAAAATTTTCATCTATGTTTGTGATAAATACTGACCCATATTTTCTTTTCTTGTAATATCATTATCCAGTTTTAGAACTAAGACAATGTTAATCACAGTTACATGAGTTAGAACATAGTTCCCCTGCTTCTATTTTCTGTAACATATTTTAGAAGACTGGTAAAGACTCTTTAAATATTTTGTAAAATTCAACAGTGAACCCATCTGAGCATGGTGCTTTCTGTTTTAGAAAGTTATTTATTTTTGATTTAATTTTTAAAAATAAAGACCTATTCAGATTAACTATTTCATGTAAGTTTTGCCAAATACGTGTTTTTCAACGAATTAGCCCTTTATATCTGGGTTGTCAATGTACAGAGTTATCTATAATGTCTTTTTATTATCTTATTAACATCCATGGTATTATTAGTAATAGCTACCTTTATATCTGATGTTAGTAATTTGTGTCTTCTTTCTTTTGTCCTTAGTTATCCTAGGAGTTTTTCAATTTTATTTTATTTATTTTTTTAAAGACAGCATTTGGTTTCATTACAAATGTTATAAATTGCATTGATTTTCTTCTCTATTTTTAAAATATGTCTTTACTTCTACTTACTTTGGATTTAATTCTTCCTCCTTATAGGAATCTAAAGACACAAGGGTGTAAATTTAGATTACTGGTTGTAGAGTCTCTTCTAAGTTCTGCGTTCAAAGCTATATATTTCTCTCTAAACACTTCTTTTGCTTCATCACACTAATTTGAATCACTTTATTTTCACTTAGTTCAGCATATTTTAAAATTTCTCTTGAGATGTCTTTGACCCATGTGCAAGTGAGACGTACAGGGCTGTCCAGAAGGTATCCAGGCAGTTTTAATACTATTTTTCATATTACACAGATGGATACTTTCTGGACAGCCATCAGATGTTGTTTAATCTCCACATGTTTTGAAATTTTTAAACTCTTCCTCTGGTATTGATGTTTTAGTTTAAGTTCACTGTGTTTGGAAAGAACATTTTTGTGATTTCTGTTCTGTTAAACTTGTTGTGGTGTATCACGGGCCCCACATCAAGGTTTATATTAGTGGATGTTCCCTGAGAGCGTGAGGAGAATGCCTACTATTGTGTCACTAAACGTCCATTATTTCTAGTTGATTTATGGTGCTGTTGAGTTCAACTATTATTCACTGATACTCTGTTGCCTTTGTCAATACTGACAGAGGAGGGCTGAAGTCACCAAATCCAATAATGGGGTCATCTGTTTCTCCTTGCAGTTCTATCATTTTTTTGACTTATTTTGATGCTCTGGTATTATTGCATGCAAATTCAACACTGTTAAGATTATTATAGAGTTGACCCCTTAGTCATTATGTAATGTCCCTATTTCCTCTGAGAATTACCCCGGCTTTGAAGTTGGGTTTTTCTGAAATTAAGGTAGCTACTCTTGCCTTAGGGTCAGCATGGTGTACCATTCTCTATCCCTTTTAAAACTCAATCTGTTTGTTTCTATTTAAAGTGTGTTACTACAGACAACATAGAATTGAGTGTTGTTTTTAATGCACTTTGATGGCTTTCGCATTACATATTTTTACTTTTATTTTTCACTCTGTCACTCTGGGTAGAGTACTGGGGCCTCTTCAGGGCTCACAGCAACCTCAACCTCTTGGGCTCAAGCAATCCTCTTGCCTCAACCTCCAGGGTAGCTGGGACTGGAGACTTACATCACGATGCCCAGCTAGTTTTTCTATTTTTAGAAAGATGGGGTCTCGCTCTTGCTTAGAGTGGTCTCAAACTTCTGAGCTCAAGCAATTTACCTACCTTGGCCTCCCAGAGTGCTGGGATTATAGGCATGAGCCACTGCGCCTGGCCAAGAATTCTAAGTTTTAATTACAAAGCACTATAACATATGATAGCATTTTGAAGCTTCATTTTTTGATCAGCTCTGTGCTTGATAATCCCTGATTCACACTATTGATTTCCCCTGTTATCTCTCTACCTCCAAGTAGGTCTGACTATGTTACCAACAAAGAACATAGAAAAAGAAAATTTTAAGTATTTTCCTCAAATCATACAGACAGACATGAAGCTTTGAATGAAACATTAAACATTCATTAGGCTTTGAATGAAACAAAGATTAGTCTGATTCTAATATATAAATGTAAACACATAACTGCTAAAATAAATTCTTAAATACATTTTTTGCCAATATAAAATTTTTAAAATACCTATCTGTGACATACATATTCTTTGGTCCCCAGAGGCCTTGAAGCATTTTCATAGTGCAGACGAATGTAACTTTAGCAATTTAAAAATCATGCCCAGGGTTTTGTTTTCTTAGCGCTGTGGTCCGTACATTTTAAGTTTTTGCACAATAGTCGTTTAAATCTAAGGCTCTTACGATAACTTTGCTTCCCTTAGAGCTGATTGTGGGTGCCCTGTGGGCATTTCCTATTTGTTCTTCAGTCTACAAAGGTCAACATACTGAGATGGTTCTGAGAGATCTGAGGGTGGCCCTTCTTTCTGCAATGAGGCATTTTCTTTGTGTGATTGTTCCCATTTTTATTAAAGAATCTTTTTTTAAAGCTGGATCTAACTTTATTTATCCTTTCATTCCTTTGTATTTAAAATGCTTTACTGAAAAATCACTCTCTCCCACTCCATTTATGTAACTTTTCTCTTTGAATCATTCCACTTAAACCCACTTGCCTTTCACAAAAAAAATGTGAACTTCGTGATCCTACCTTTAGTAGTTACTTTCTTTCTTTCTTTTTTTTGGTAGAGACAGAGTCTTACTTTATCGCCTTCAGTAGAGTGCTGTGGCCTCAAAGCTCACAGCAACCTCCAACTCCTGGGCTTAGGCGATTGTCTTGCTTCAAGCCTCCTGAGTAGCTGGGACTACAGGCCCATGCCATAACTCCTGGCTATTTTTTGTTGCAGTTTGGCCGGGCCGGGCTTGGACCCTCCACCTTTGGTATATGCGGCTGGTGCCCTACCCACTGAGCCATGGGCACCGCTCAGTGTCAATTTCTTTAATTGATGTCTTTTATATTCCTTTAGTACCACCAGGCTTTTTTCCTTCAAACTTCCCTTTATGTCCCTTTGTGCTCTCTGGTTATTCATATACTATCTTCTAAGTTCCATACTCCCCAAATTAGTGAAGTCTTTATTAGACTAAAATTTGAGAAAACAAGATTTCTTCCTGTATTTTATTGCTATTGGGCATTTCAAAAAGTTAAAAATCATTGTTCAAAAATATACCTTGTGTCTAAACAGATTTAGTTTAACACTGTGTGCGTCTAATAAAGACTTCTCTCATCATTCTTTAAGGCTTTGAAAACCTTGTACTCCCAGGCAACCCAAAAGCTAAGTCATGGTGCATGTAATATAATAAATTCTATTCATATTATCTCAGTAGGTTCTTGTTTGAGATGTAGGAAGAAACCAGATGTATTGAGCTTTGATGAAATAGAAGACGCACAGATAATGAGACTTTGTCTACACTGTGAGATGCTCTTCATGTAACATTAAAAATGACTAGGAACATAAATACAGTACCGGGAAGTAAATAAGTGCCCCAAAGAAGTAACCAAATACATGTAAGCATATAGGAGAGGAAAGAATTCCAAAGAGCAGTGAGTATCGGGGAAGATGTTATATAGTGGAAGCCGCATTTGGGCTCTGCTGAGATGATCTCACAGTCATGACAGGTGAAAACTGCACGGGGTGGACAAGGATGTTAAAGGTACTGAGCCTGAAAATTAATGAAGTCTGTTCAGAGGAGAGTGACTGGAACCCTATTTAATTGGAGCATACAGACCAGTGTGGGAGGGAAGTTTGAAAGGGCAGGAGAAAACCATCGTAGGAAGCACTTTGAAAGAGACCAGATTTTTCCTTCTAATTGGTAAATAATAACTGTGGGTTTTGAAATCACTTGAAAATTTGAATGAAGGTTCTTCCTTTATCTTCTCTTCCTCTGGCATTTAAAGACAGAAAGGAATGCTTTAACAAAAACAGAGAAAGCTAGTGTCAGTAATTTTTAACAGAGAGAGGGAAAACAGAGGCCAACTTTTTTTGACACATCCAGGTCTCTGTGAGAGCTGAGCAGTCAGAGAAACTGGCACGTCTAGTGGATGAACGGTGCACCTGACGGTGGCCCCAAGCCAGGGAAGGAAGTCTTAAACAGAAGTGGATTTCCAGGAATAGAAAAGAGTCTCTGTTCAAACCGGAGTTTAGGATCTTTTGTAGACTTTCAAAATTTAAAACAGAAGGTAGCTAAAAGAGACTCTGAAATGACAAGTACCTGTGTTCACGTAATATTGTTGCGCAGTAAGATGTGTTTATGACTTACCATTTGGGATTGCTCAGACTTAGGACCACTGGGACTTTGTCACCACCTGGTGACAGATTGCTAAAATTTTAGATTTGTTTATTAAGCTTTGATTCACAAAACTGTATATAAAACAGTGCAGCAGCATCACAGATAGGATGACAGAATCTGACACCTGTGGTTAAGGCATTTCCGTTACCAGTAGAACCTAAGGGAGCATGAAGCATCACTTGACACCACGACTTCCTCTTTGCATCTTTGGGTTCTACATTCTGTTGTTAAATTCCCTTCTACTGTTACAAAATTGCAAGGCGAAAGTCCGGATTACAGAGTAGCAAGTGTATTACTTTCCCTTGTAAGTAATGAATCATTTGTTAAGACAGGGACATAAAGGAGAGAGTGATGTGGGGAGAGGAATGCCAGAAACAGTTCAGTTTCCTTGAGAAGAGGAAGAGCTTGCTATCAGGGGCACTTGAAAAATAGGAGAAGTTTGGGTCATTCCAAGGCATCGTGAATGACACAAAGATAGAGAGTTGGGCCCTGGTGACAGTCAAATGTGAGGTCACAACTAAACAAGTCAGGCAAACAAAACTTTATCATGCAGAGCAAAGAGCTCACAGGCATGGCCCCCCAATGGATGGTGATCTAATTCTATCCTACTTAACGATATTCCCTGCATGTTGTATTTCGGCTGTGTGGGCATGTGTGTGTGTGTGTGCGTGTGTCTGCATGTGTGTTTATACATATCTTTTCCTCATCGTAAGAATATAAATTACTATAGCACTCCTACCTTTTCTATTTGTTTTCATGTTGCACTTAATGCCACCTACAGTGTTTTAACTTATTAGCTACCTGGTCAGTATTTGTAAAATGCATGAAGGAAGGCAGTGAGGAAAAAGTGAGATAGGTCATACTTTAGAGCAGTAGTTCTCAACCTGTGGGTTATGACCCCTTTGGGGGTCAAATGACCCTTTCACAGGGGTCGTCTAAGACCATCCTGCATATCAGATATTTACATTACGATTCATAACAGTAGCAAAATTACAGTTATGAAGTAGCAAGGACAATGATTTTTTGGTTGGGGGTCACCACAACATGAGGAACTCTATAAGGGTCACGGCATCAGGAAGGTTGAGAATCACTGCTTTAGAGGGTCTAGAACACCAAAATTAAAAATGCTGACTCATCTATACCTTACTTCTCAAAGATGTCAATTTTGTTTGTTTTTGTTTTGAGACAGAGTCTCACTTTGTCATCCTCAGTAGAGTGCACTGTCATCACACCTCTCAGGAAACTCAAACTCTTGGGCTCAAGTGATTCTCTAGTCTCAGCCTCCAGAGTAGCTGGGACTACAGGCACCTGCCACAATGCCTGACTATTTTTAGAGATAAGATCTCACTCTTGCTCAGGCTGGTCTTGAACTCCTGAGCTCAGGCGATCCACCCACCTTGGTCTCCCAGAGTGCTAGGATTATCAAAGATGAAAGTTTTGGTTTAGGCTAACACAGACAGATGAGATGCTTAGGCCTTTCTTCAAGTTCTTAAGGGCTATTCATTAGTCCTAATTAGTAATGTCATTTTGATGGCTAAAATTCACTTAAAATTCTCCGCTACTTAGATGTTCATGAATATTTGTGATTACATCAATAGTTACACGTAGAAACCTCTTACAAATTTCCTATACATGGCTGGAAGCCCACCAAAATAAAGTGAACCCTATGGACAGAGAGAACCTTCATAAAGTATAGTGATTTTGAATGAATATCATAGGTCCAAGAGTGACAGAAATAAGTTTCCACTAAAAAATCTTGCAAGTCAGAACAAAACCAGTTCCTCCCATCTTCTCTTCTTAAAGTTTCCTAGTGTAAGAAGCTTATGCTGTTTGAGGCTGGGAATAACAAACAAGGACTTTTGCAAACATCCTCACAAAATGTCTGGATCCCCACTTGCAAGGGAAAGTAGTTATGTCTCACTTTCATGGATTCAATTTTATTAAAGAATGGCATTTATTAAAGAGGACATCGAAGCATCATTCCTTTTGTGAGTAGGGAATTTTATTTGTTTGGGTTCATACTGAAAGGTTACTAAAATATATCAGAGCAGTTAGCCTGCACCATCAGAATTAAACCTTATCGGAGGAAGATTCTATCAGGTCTTCCAAAGAGAGCTTTCCAGATAGATCTAATTACACTTGACTCTGCTCCCCTGCCCCTTCCTTCTGAGGAGTGGAGAGGATGAAGGGGAGAGGCGATTCATGCATTTTATACGCACTACATGTTGGCACGTGAGAATCGAGGAGAAAACAGATTCTACTCATCAGTACCCAGGTTTCTACAACCACCACCTTCCAAGCCAAGCACATGAATTCTTTCTGGCATTTTTATTTTCACCACGATGATTGAAGCATAATTGAAATCACAAAGGGAAGAAAAGCCTGTTGTTTCAAACATAAACTTGCCTTTCACTGTAACATCCTTGCCCACCCATTACTTGTACACCCAGGACATGACAGTATTAAGCTTACCTCACCGTGCATCAGACAATTCAGCTGAAATGTAGTAGCTGATCTCTAAGTCCAAAGACAATTTAATCTTTATTCTTCTAGAATTATTCCCCCCCAATAATCTAAATAGGAAAAGGCAGTCTTTCAACTTACAAAGTTAGGTCCTTAGACTTCTTTTGAGCATTAGGCTTTAAATCGGAACAAACTATCTTATATTTAATAAAAACAAATATATGAAAAAATTGTTCTGAACGGTGACTAGGTTACCAGGTTAAAACTATTTAGTAAAATTCTAATCCAAGATTAAAACAGGAGGATAAGAGGGCAGTGGTTGAAAGCAGACGTCTCTCTACTTAAAACCTTCTGCAAAATTTTCATGAAACATTTTTTAATTCTCCCTATATTTAGTCTTAGAGCCCTCCTGCTGATCTGGGGAAAATGCTCTCATATTATACCATTGAGGTAGGTAGAATAGTGTTTTCTATTCTCCTGATTTACATTCCCACATATGGTGCTACTGCAAGACTTGTATCGTTTTTACTCATATTCAGTTGTGCAAAGCAAGTCACGTGGCCCAAGTTGACCTCCCTACGGTTGGAAGTACACTGTGGCATAGAGGCACTGCCAGTTCCATGACCATGGTTAGTGTCATCTATTTCTCTCATACAAAGTAACTAGGAAAAATAATGCAGTCACCTGCTATTATCTTTCAATGTTAAAACCAACAAATAATAGACACCAACGCTAAATACAAATACTACATGTGACCTGTTTTTTGGCATTTTTTACACATGTACTATCTCTGCTAAATGTACAGAATAATTAATACTTGGAATTAGATACTGGATGCGTGACATTAAGAGTTACATGTCATAAAAATGTCCCTTTTTATAGATAGAATTGTTCTTAGTGTGAACCAAAGAATCATTTACCAAGACAAGAGTAATACCTTTCAATGGACAGAAAAAGAGCTAAACGGCAGCAGAAAGCCCAAGAGACAATGTGTTTGACACTCTAAATGTGCTGAAAAATTCAAAAGAGAATTCAGGGGATTTCCATTCTCAAGTTTTGAGCACTTCTTAAATTTGTCTCTCCTAGCAAGAGACATTTTAAATTAAAAATAAAATGAGACTTTGATGATTAATATAAATGACAATATCCTTCTAGATTTTTATTTATAGACTCTACATGTTAATTTTAGCTCGCAATTAATCGAGGAAAAGGGGTGTATGTCGAATAACGGTACATTCAGATAAGGATAGTTCTGTTTCTCATTGAGAAAGACATATTGAGTATACAACGAAGAAAACGTGTTATTCAAATTAATGTAGACTTGATACCTTTATTTCTTTCAGAATTTGATTATTCATTTTCCATGATTTGAACGTCCTTGCCAAAACTCATGATGTAATTGCAGTGCCAGTGTAATGATATTAAGAGGCGGTTATGTCATGAAGGTTCTTCCCTTGTTGAAGATGCCTTTGTGACTGCAGTGAGTTATTTATAAGTTATTTTTGTCCTCCCTTTCCTCACTTCCTTTCCTGTGTGTCCTTTTGTCCTTTTATCATATCATGAAGCATCAAGAAAGCCCTCACCAGATGCCATGCAGACGCCACGCTCTTGGACTTCCCAACCCCCATAACCACATAAACTTTTGTTCTTTATAAATTACCAAGCCTGTGATATTCTGTTAAAGAAACCAAAAGTGGACTAAGACCCGATTGTTTACTCCCATCTGTGGGATGCAAGATTTTCTAGAGCACTCCAGATATAACTTTTCAAACTGAAGCTCCCTTATATCACTTGACCTTCCTACATGAATTTAAAATAGTTATAAGAAACAAAGATAACTGTGGAAGAATCCTGCAAAGCATGAATTATACAATATATTGGAAAAATGAACTTCTTCTAACATCTATGCATGAAACATAAAATCAGGCTCCATAAATAGAGTGCTAATTAAAGAACTTGAAGAAATGTTAATGAAAAGACATTCCATTTATTACGACTGCATTATCTAATATGGCCTACCTGTATTTTTCTTCAGCATATTAGAAATAGCTGAGGACATTATCAAAAGCATTTTTTTTTTTGGTATAAACAGATTCCTCTATAGAAGCTGCTGTGTCACAATTCTAATAAAAATGGATTAATAAAAATTTCTTCTTTTAAGAGTAAGTGAAAAAAAACCTGAATGAACATGAAAACCACATGTTTAATGTTCATTATGATCATGGGTAAATCTAAGAACACTGCCAAAGTCTGCTGACCTACTAGTTTTCTGGTTAAATTCCTCACGTCCTTCCAAGCTGTTCGTTCATGTGCATCTATGAAGCTCTACCATTTGCCCTGTTCCCTTTCCATGTCTGCTGGAAAACACTTAATGATTCAGATTTTTCCCTATTTCTTGAATCAGTGTGGCCCTTAATGAAGGGAGTACAAAAATTTTAAAAGTAAAAAAATTGTTGGGCCGAGCCTGTGGCTCAAAGGAGTAGGGCGACTAGTCCTATATACCGGAGGTGGCGAGTTCAAACCCAGCCCCAGCCAAAAATCGCAAAAAAAAAAAAAAAAAAAGGAAAAAAAAAGAAATGCCAGCTTCTCGTGATGGAATAAGGATTGCTAAAAAAAAAATAAAAAAAAAAAAAAAAAAAAAAAAAAAAGAAAGAAAAAATTGTTCACCAAAATTTTTAACTGGGCTTTTGCCCAGACTGACTCCAGTCATTATGTTTTGACTTTTATTGAAAACTTCTTTGCTTTCTTTACAAGTGACAACCATGAGGTAGAAGTGATCTTACTATTCATTGCCTATTTCCCTTATCAAAATCTGAAATCGGAGCTGGATTTCAACGCTCTGTCTTGATTGGTTCTGAGTGTGTAAGGTAAGGACAATTAATTATTGGCAATATTATTGCACTCTGATGCAAATATGCCTACCGGGATGCTATCTGTTGTCTTCACTCACATTCTTCCCACACTGTATTTTATCCTCTTCTTTTCTGCTAAAATTATTTTTATAGTATTACATATTCTCTTAGTTTCAGTGGACGTTCTTTGCACCTGAATCTAAATAATCTCTAATTTGGCACACCTAACTCTTTTCAAGTAGCTGTGATAAGAGCTGATGTGATTATGAAATATGATGAGAAAGGAGAAAAAATAACATTGTGACAGTCTCTGAATAAATTATTTGACCAATTTGGTTTAAAAGACAATTATGGAAAATACACCATGTCACATTATTTAGAACATCAGAATCTTAAGCGTCAACATACTCTTTTCTTGCAGCAGCAATATACTTTACATTAATAATTTATACTTTAATAATTCTAAAAAATGTCATGAGAAATATTGTGAGTATACTTTTAAAAATTTCATATAAAGAGAGTAAAAGATTTGAAATGACAAGCATCAACATTTTCAGTCCGTTTCATGTAGCGTATCAATGAAGTAATTAATTCTCATTATATGTGTAGTACAATCACACTCCTTCTGCAGCTATGGTAACATGAGTACATTGAGAGTGGAGCAGAGACTTACTAGGTGGGAGAAAAGGAGGAAAAAATTCCCACCACCGTAGATAATGGTGCACATAGTTCTTGGAGCCAGATAGAAGAGGTATTAGATGAGCATTCACCGAATTGCATCAAATCTAAGTGGCCATTGATTAAAAGATAGAACATGGCAAGACTTAGCCAGAATGAAGTGGAAAAGTTGAATAGACCTATATCAAGTTCTGAAATAGCATCTACTATACAAAAATCTCCCCAAAAAGAAAAGTCTTGGACCAGATGGCTTCACATCAGAATTCTACCAACCTTTAAAAAGGAACTAGTATCTATATTACATAACCTTTTCTAA
>CAUYTI010161263.1:0-12739 GCA_963575145.1 Galago senegalensis
ATCAAAAGCTTTTTCTGCATCAATTGAAAGAATCATGTGGTCTTTGTTTTTTAATTTGTTTATGTGGTGAATTATGTTTATAGATTTACGTATGTTGAACCATCCTTGAGATCCTGGGATAAAATCCACTTGGTCGTGGTGTATGATTTGTTTGATGCGTTGCTGGATTCTGTTGGTTAGGATCTTGCTGATAATTTTCACATCAATATTCATTAGTGATATTGGTCTATAACTTCTATAACTTTCTTTTCCTTTGGGTCTTTTCCTGGTTTGGGTATCACGGTAATGTTTGTTTCATAGAATGTGTTGGGCAGTATTCCGTCTTTTTCTATATTTTGGGAAAGGTTGAGTAGTATGGGTACTAGTTCCTCTTTAAAGGTTTGGTAGAATTCTGATGTAAAGCCATCTGGTCCTGGGCTTTTCTTTTTAGGGAGGTTTTGTATAGTTGATGCTATTTCAGAACTTAATATAGGTCTGTTCAACATTTCCACTTCATTCTGGCTGAGTCTTGGGAGGTGGCATGCTTCCCAGTATCGGTCAATTTCTTCTAGATTGTCATATTTCTGGGAATAAAGTTTCTTGTAATATTCATTAAGGATTCTTTGAATTTCTAAGGGGTCTGTTGTTATTTCATCTTTACCATTTCTGATTGATGAGATTAGAGATTTTACTCTTTTTTTCTTGGTTAGGCTGGACAAAGGTTTATCTATTTTATTGACCTTTTCAAAGAACCAACTTTTTAATTTATTGATCTTTTATATAATCCTTTTCTTTTCAATTTCATTTAATTCTGCTCTAATTTTGGTTATTTCTTTTCTTCTGCTGGCCTGGGATTGGAATATTCTTCCTTTTCCAGTTGCTTAAGATGCCCCAGTAAGTTGTTAACTTGCTCTCTTTCTGTTTTCTTGAGGAAGGCTTGTAATGCTATAAATTTCCCTCTTAGGACTGCCTTTGCAGACCTCCTTTGCCCGCTGCACTAGCAAGCAATTCTGGGCCTTCCCAGAGCTGGAGCCTGGGGCAAGGATCACCTCTGCCACCCGTGAGGTGTGCGACTCTAACAAGCAGTTTGGGGCCCACCCTGCTCTGTGAGGGCAAAGGGACCCATCTGGCAAATGGCTTAGTCTGGGAAGGTTAATACCTCCTTCCCCAACTTACACCTAGTCACTCATAGTCCCCCAGGTCTGTGGCCCTACTCACTCCAGTAGGCCACTGCTCCCAAGGTTTACAACTGGCAAAATCAGCCAGAAATCTGAGTTTGGCAGGGGGGCCTTGCGTTTTTTAAATTAGGCTTCTGTCCAACTAGATTTCTCTGCAAGTCCTTGCATTCAGCTCTGGGTAGCACACAAATAGCAATTACACACAGGTGTCATTTCTAGCCTCTGCCCACCCACTGTCTTTGTCTGAGGGGGATTACACCCTGAGGGTTGGTGCTTTACTTATGAATGTTCTCTGCGTTTTGCCTGTGGCTGCTGTCCCAAACCTCTGTTTGCCCAGAGACGGGGCTGGAATGGTGTCAGTTTGCAGCTCAGGATGCCACTGTTGCTGTATTGGCATCCCCTGAGCCAACCTTCCTCTCCTCACGCCTGTACCACAGTCAGCACAGAACAGCACAGAACAGCCCTTTCCCCCTCCACTTCTCCCAAGGAGATGCCCAAGAATTTGGATTCCATAGGTAACAAACCTCCAGACCTCAGAGTGAGTGGGTGGGGACTCCTTGGAATTCAATGTTGCAGGTGGGGAATATATACAGTTGTATACAGTTTTACAGTTTTATGCCTGGCCAGAGGGTGCCGTGTCATGCCAGCGGGGGTAGGAGTTCTAGTTTTTAGGGGGTCTCTACGGTGGGATAGAGTAGGAGGAAGTTTGAACTCTGCTCGCTTGTTTGCATGGAGTAAACTGCGAGCCCTTGTTGTGGGGGAGGGGACTCCCATCCACTTGTTGGTGGATTTTATACCTTTTGGTTGTATTTTTGAGGTCGCAGCTGGCCTCAGGAAGGTTGAAATGCGCTCTTCAATCTTCTCTCTTGGCTCTGCTCCAAACCAGCAGCTAACTTGCTAAACTTCTGTCCTTTAAGCGTCCTTCTGGACGAGAGCTTCTGTAAAAAGCTGGCTGCAGTCTGCCATCTTGGCTCCACCCCCCACATCCAAGATATTAACATGGATATAATCCACTGATTCTATCCAGATTTTCTGGTTTTCTAAAACTCATTATATGTGTGTGTGTTTGTATATATGAGAAATTCTATACAATCTTATCACACAGACATGTGTAGGTTCTTGTGTATACCACCACAGATAAGAGACTGAACAGTTCCATCACCACAGTTATTTTTTTCTTTCTCTATTTCATTAATCTAGATATTTATATAGATATCTACTTATCTCTCTTTTTTTTGAGACAGAGTCTCACTTTCTTGCCTGTGGTAGAGTGCCTTAGTGTCATAGCTCACAGCAACCTCAAACTCTTGGGGTCAAGCTATCCTCTTGCCTCAGCTTGCCAAGTACCTGGGACCAAAGGTGCCTGCCCCAAAGCCCAGCTTTTTTTTTTTTTTTTTTGAGACAGGATCTTGCTCTTTCACAGGATGGTCTTGAACTTGTGAGCTCAAGCAATCCTCCTATCTTGGCCTCCCAGACTGCTGGGATTACAGGAGTGGGCCGCTGCACCAGCTACCTCAATTATTTCTTATGTGGCTCTTTTGTAATCATCCTTATCTTCTTACTGTGCCCTCTCCCCTCCCATCCTTAATACCTGGCAACTACTATTCTGTCCTCCATTTATAAAATGTCTTTCAAAAATGTTTGATCACACTCAGCACCTGTAGCTCAAACAGCTAAGATGCCAGCCACATAAACCAGAACTGGTGGGTTTGAATCCAGCCTTGGCCTGCCAAACAACAATGACAACTACAACCAAAAAATAGCCAGGTGTTATGGTGGGTGCCTGTAGTCTCAGTTACTTGGGAGGCTGAGGCAAGAGGATCGCTTAAGCCCAAGAGTTTGAGGTTGCTGTGAGCTGTGGTGCCACAGCACTCTACCTAGGGCAGCAGCTTGAGGCTCTGTCTCAAAAAAAAAAAAATGTTTGATCAAATCAAACAGTGTATAACCTTTGGAGACTGACTTTTCACTCAGCTTAATTCCCTGGAAATTCATCCAAGTTGTTGCATATTCATTTCTTTTTACTGCTGTGTAGTATTCCATGATATCAATGTCCCACATCAGTTTAACCATTGACATGTTGAAATACCTCTGAACTCATTCTAGTTTTTGGTTATTATAATAAAGTTTTTTTTTTTTTTGAGATAGAGTCTCATTATGTCACCCTTGGTAAAGTGTCATAGCATCACAACTCACAGCAACCTCAAACTCTTGGGATTAAGCAATTCTCTTGCCTCAGCCTCCCAAGTATCTGGGACTACAGGCACCCACCATAATGCCTGGCTCTTTTTTTGCTGTAGTTGTCATTGTTGTTTAGCAGGCCTGGGCTGGGTTCCAACTCGCCAACCTCAGTGTATGTGGCTGGCACCCTAGCTGCTGAGCTACAGGTGCTGGGCTGTATGATAAAGTTGTTATGAACATTTTTGTACAGGTTTTTGTGGGAGCTTAAATGCCCAAAAGTACAATTGCTGGTTGTATGGTAGTTACATATGTAGTTTTTTAAGAAGCTGATAAACTCTTTTTCAAAGTGGCCACACCATTTCACACTTCAGCAGTTATGTATGAGTGATCCAGGTTCTCTGCATCTTCCTTAGCTTTTGGTGTTATCATTGTTGTTATTTTATTTTATTGATTTGTTTATTTATTTATTTATTTTTAGAGATAGGGTCTTACTCTATAACCCAGGCTGGAGTGCAGTGTCATGATCATGGCTCACTGCAACCTTAAATTTCCAGGCTTAAGCAATCCTCTCACCTTAGCCTCCCAAGTAGCTGGAACTAGAGGTACCAGCTATGACATCTGGCTATTTTTTTTTTTTGGGTACAGATGGATCTCCCTTTGTTGCCTCTGCTGATCTTGAACTTCTGGCATCAAGTGATCCTCTCACCTTGGCCTCCCGAAGTGCTAGGATTACAGGCATGAGCCACTGTACTCAGCCACTATTTTTATTTCAATCATTCTGATAAGTCTGTAGTGACATTTTATGGTGGTTTTAATTTGAATTTTACTAGTGGCTAATGATGTTAACCATATTTGTTTGTCTGTGTGTGTGTGTGTGTGTGTGTGTGTGTGTTTTGGCCGGGGATGGGTTTGAACCTGCCACCTTTGGCATATGGGTCCGGCGTTTCACTCCTTTGAGCCACAGGCACCGCCCGATGTTAAACATCTTTTTGTTGCTTCTAATTGCTATCTCTATATCCTCTTAAATTAAGTACCTGCTTATGTCTTTTGTTCATTCTCTAAACTAATTGTTTGGGTTTTTACTGTTGAGTTTTGAGAGCTATCGATCATATTCTAGGTTCTACTTCTTTATTGGATATATGAATGGACATTTCACTTTGACATTCCTTTTTTATCGTAAAAGTACATCCTCATTATTTCAAACACACACTGTGGCTTGCAATGATCCTTCAAATTTTTTTTTACAATAATTTTTGCAAAACCATGGATAGGTAAAACATTTATGTTATTTTTGAATATGAGTTCTACCATGGAACCAATGCACTGCAGACAGCTAAAAATATAAATAAAGTGTTTGGGAAGGATTGGTTGATAAATGCACAGTACATAGTGGTTTGAGAAGTTCTGTTCTGGTGATTTGAATCTTAAAACTGAGCCATGCAGGTGATCTGAGACCAAAGTGGATAATTATGAGCTGAAAACTGTAGTGAAAGTGAATCCATCTCAACCTATTTGTGAATTAGCAGCAAGGTTTGACATAACTATTCCAATAATACTGGACAATTTGAAACAGATCAGCAAGGTAAGGAAGCTGAATAGATGGCTACTGCATGAATTAAACAAGCATCAGACGAGAAATCATCTAGAATCTTACCTTTCTTGGATGCCACAACACAATGGCAAACCATTTCTACACTTTATTGTTATGTGTGATAAAAAATAGATTATTTTTGACAATTTCAAGTGTTCAGCACAATGGTTAAGATAAAGATGAAGTGCCAAAACACAATCCAGAACCAAATATTTATCAAAGAAAAGATAACGGTATCTGTTTGGCAGTCTTGTGCTGGCAATATGTACTACTGCTTCATTAAACCTGGTCAATCAATTATAGTGGGTGTTTACTGCAACATGATGGATGAAATGATGAGGATGCTTGCAACTGAACAGCTGATATTGGTCAATAGAGACAGACCAATCCTCCTGCAAGACAAGTGCAACCACATGTCGCAAAAACAATGCTCCTCAAACTACCAAAGTTGGACTTGGAAACTGTCATCCACCACATTCACCAGACCTTCTACCAACTATCACTTCTTTTAGGCTTTGTACCACTTTTTGCAAGGAAAAACATTCAATTCGCAACAAGGAAAACTTTTTTTTACAATTTTCATCACCACTTGCTCTCCAGGCTTCTTTGCTGCTGGCATACACAAGTTACCATTAAAATGGCAAAACTGTGTCAATAGTTTAGGCACACACACTAGTTAATTGTACTTCTTCTTTGAGATATAATAAACTAAACTTTTGAGCTTCAGCTTCTCGGTAGTTTTACACTGGTGCTGATATGTGTATAATGCAGCTCTGAGTACTGCATTAGTCCTACAGATTAATTAAGGGAGAAGTCTTTCAATCCATGGAGATACTAAAGATGTCACTCCTTTTATTTAGGTCTTCTTTGATTTCTTTCATCAGCATTCTATAATTTCCAGTATTCAAATTCTGTACACATTTTATTAAGTGTATACCTAAGTACTCCATGTTCTTTGGAATGGCAAACATAGGTGGTATGTTTAATATCAGGTTTTGCATGTTTATTGTTAGTATAAACTTCATTGTCTTTTGTGTTGAACAATGGGCTATCTAGGAAACTAGCTCTGATTTGTACAATTTACTCATTTCCACAATGTAAATATTTCCATTATGACCAATTCCAAACCACTAACAACATGACATCTAGTGGCCTTTAAAACTTCTGATAATTTTCTTTCTTGGAGGGGATAGAAACCAGTTCCAAAAAAAAAAAAAAAAAAAACTGGTACAGCTGAATCGCTGTAATGTACAAATTTGACCAGGTCCCACCCCTCAATAAAACTTTTCTTTCTGGGCGGCGCCTGTGGCTCAGTGAGTAGGGCACTTGCCCCATATACTGAGGGTGGTGGGTTCAAACCCGCCATGGCCAAACTGCAACAAAAAAAAATAGCTGGGCATTGTGGTAGGTGCCTGTAATCCCAGCTACTAAGGAGCCTGAGGCAAGAGAATCACCTAAGCCCAGGAGTTGAAGATTGCTGTGAGCTGTGACACTCAGACACTCTACTGTGACCCATGGACACTCAGCTGTGACCCATGGACACTCTACTGAGGGCAAAAAAGTGAGACTCTGTCCCTAAAAAAAAAAAGTTTCTTTCTTTCTTTCTTGCAGTTTTTTTTTTTTTTTTGGCTGGGGCCACATTTGAACCCAGCACCTCTGGTATATGGGGCCAGTGCCCTACTCCTTTGAGCCACAGGTGCTGCCCCTATTTTATCTATCTTTCTTTCTTTCCTTCTTCTTTCCTTACTTCCTTCTTTCTTTCTTTCTGACAGTCTTACTCTGTTGCCCTGGGTAGAGTGCTATGGCATATAGCTCACAACAACCTCAAATTTTGGGCTTCAGCAATCCTATTGCCTCTGAGTAGCTGGGACTACAGTTACCCACCTCAACTCCCAGCTAGTTTTTATTCTTTTTTGTAGATATGTGGTCTCACTCTTGCTCAGGCTGGTCTCAAACTCCTGAGCTCAAGGAATCCACCTGCCTCAGCCTCCAAGAGTGCTAGGTTTACAGGCATGAACCACCTTGCTGGCCTGATTAAAACTTTGCAATGTCTCTCTCTCCCCCACAGGATAAAAACCCCAGTTCTTCACATTTCTTTCCAACTTATGCACTACAGATTTAATCTACCTCATCTCTAAAACCGACCAAACTACCACCCTGATGCCTGGCCCATTTTGAACAGTTCAACATTCTTGGATTCACCAGGTTGTTGTATACTTTTGTTACCTTTTTTCTTGCTTGCATTTTTTCCAGACTCATCTCAGGCTCTCAGGTAAAACTTGACATGCTGATTTGAAATCCATTGAGACTTTCATCATAGAACCTATAATTCTTTGTCACATTTGACCCTTTATGTTTCTCCATGACCAGCCTACAAAGTTACAGTATCACTCTTGCTCAGGCTGGTCTTGAACTGAGTGACTGATTCTACTCCTCCAGTTGTTGCTGGTGGAGGGGGGTCATGGTGTCCCAGTTGCTCATATCTATCCCAGTTGAGATTTAAGCCAAAAAATGCAACTCATTAGGATTTGTTAAAGGCTGGCTGACTACAAGACAGAGCCAGCTAGCCCTATCACAACAATCAGGTCCTCAGAGTTTCTGACTGCAGGTCTGAAAGGGTCCTGTGTAAAGTTATAGGGGAAAAGTCATAATCATCAGCCCCAGATCTTTGATAAAGGGCTTTGTTAACTACAATTACTGGAACCCTCAATCCAATCTCACCATACCAGTTTTACTAGTCAAACTGTAGAAAATAATCATGGGGTGGAACCAGAGGAAGAACTCTGGCAACATGAACAATCGGAATAGATCAACTCCCTCAAAGAATGACAAAGGAGATACATCAGAAGATGCCATTCATAAACAAATGGTTTAAATGTAAGAAATAGAATTCAGAATATGTATGGCAAATAAAATGAATATAATGAAGGAAAAAGAGAAGTAGAAATCCAAAGAGTTGTGCAGCAATTGTCCCAAGAAAGTAATGAATTCAAAGACAAAAATCACCAAGGTTATGAACATAATGAGAAGATAAACAGCAGAGATCAAGGAAATGAAAAAGTTATTCAAGGAGCTTCGAAATACAGTAGAATCCCTTAGTAATAGAGTTGACCAGGCAGAAGAGAGAATCTCTGAAATTGAACACAAAGTTTTTGAATGTTCTGAAACACTCAAAGAGGCACACAAATGGAAAGCAAAAACTGATCATTCCCTGAGAGAGTTCTGGGACCACTCCAAAAGAGCAATCATTCGTCTTAGGAATTCCTGAAGGAGAAGAGAATGGTCCTGAAAGTACTAATGCTCTACTACAAGATATAATGGAGGAGAATTTCTCAGGCATTGCATGAGATACAGAAATTCAGATGGTACATAGTTTCAGAACTCGAGGAAGACACAATTAAAACAAAACATCTCCTAGATACGTTATAATTAACTTTGCCAAAGTTAATATGAAGGAGAAAATTCTGCAAGCAGCCAGATGTAAGAAAAGCATTACTTACAAAGGGAGAAATCATAGGATAGTGCAGATCTCTCAGCTGAAACCTTTCAAGCCACAAGAGGATGGTCATTGATCTATAATCTCCTAAAACAAAGCATCTTCCAACCTAGGATCCTATATATAGGTAAACTGGGCTTCATTTGTGATGGACAAATCAAATAAATCACTGACTTACACATTGTTGAAGAAATTTGCCATAATTAAATCACCTCCCTAGGATAATCTTACACCCATCTTCTATAATGATTAGCACAATGGTCTGTCACCAATGTAAACTCACCCAGAAAGCCTTGAACAAAATCTAACTTCCACATTGCTGAAAGGATTAAAAATATCCACTGTACATTTGAAAAACATGACACCTCAAATACCACCATGCTTATCAATTATCTCAATTAATGTGAATGGCTTAAATTGTCATCTAAAGAGGCACAGGTTGGCTGACTGGATATAAAAACTCAGATGAGATATCTGTTAAATACAAGAGGCTAATCTTAACTTAAAGGATAAAAATAGACTCAGGGTAAAGGGATGGACATCTGTAAAACAGGCAAATGGAAATCAGAAAAAAGCAGGGGCTGCAAGTTTATTTGCAGATACAAATAGGCTTTAAACCAACAAAGGTAAGGAAAGATAAGGAAGGGCACTATATATTTTGTCAAGGGAAACACTCAATATGAAGAGATTTCAATATTTAACATTTATGCACCCTACCAGAATGCTCCCCAATTTATAAAGCAAACCCAAACAG
The DNA here is from genome assembly GCA_963575145.1 of Galago senegalensis. Taxonomy (NCBI): domain Eukaryota; kingdom Metazoa; phylum Chordata; class Mammalia; order Primates; family Galagidae; genus Galago; species Galago senegalensis. The sequence goes on from CAUYTI010161263.1 coordinate 9,177, forward strand.
ATATGAGCAATTTGATATCTTCCTGCACTATAATAGTTGGCATTTTAACACCCTTTTGGCAGTTATGTATAAGTTCTCCAGAAAGAAACTAAACAAATAAATAATGGACTTAAACTTTACCCTAGAACAAATGGACTTAACAGACACCTACAGAACATTTCATCTTAATAAAACTGAATACACATTCTTCTCATGAGCCCATGAAACTTCCTCCAAAATTGATCATATCATAGGACACAAGTCTGACATCAGCAAATTTAAGAAAACATAAATTATTCCTTGCATCTTCTCACACTATCACAGAACAAAAGTTGAACTCAACAGCAACAGAAATCTTCATATTCAAACAGTCATGGAAACTAAATAACTGTAGGCTGAATGATAGCTGGGCCAATGATGAGATTAAGAAGAAAAATCACCAAATTTTTGGAACAAAGTTATAAAGAAGATACAGATTATCAAAACCTGTGGGATACTGCAAAAAAAGGCAGTCCAAAGAGGGAAATTTATAGCGTTGGAAGCGTTTATCAAGAAAACAGAGGGTACAGGCAGAGGTAAGATGGTGGACTGCAGCCAGCTTTCTACAGAGGTTCCAGTCCAAAAGGAGTGTTAAAAGACAGAAGTTTAGCAAGTACTCTAATGGTTGGAAGCTGATCCAAGAGAGAAGTTCGAAGAATGCACATCAATACTGCTGAGGTGAGCTGCGACCCCAAAGATACAAACAAAAGGTACTAAATCCATTGCCAAGCGGACTGGCGTCCCCTCCCCCATGAGAAGGGCTTGCAGTAAACTCCATAAAAAGACGTTAGCAGAGTTCAAACATCCTCCCATTCCATCCCATGGGAGAGACCCTCTAAAAATTGGAACTCCTACCCATCCTAGGGTGCCATGGCACTCTCCTGTCAGGCATAAAACTGTATAAAAAAACTATATATATTAGGCTACCTGCAACCCTGAACTCTTTCCTCCACTCTCACCCCAAGATCTGGAAGCCTGTTCCGCATTGAGTCCAGATTCATGGGCATTTTCTTGAGAGGTGTGGACAGGGGAAGGACCCTTGCTCGGCTGTGCTGATTCTGTGGCATGGGAGTAAGGAGAGGATGGTCAGCTGAGAGGGAACCATAAAGGAGCAGTGGCAGTGCCCCCAGGTGGTGCAGCAGTGGGAACAATAAGACTCACGCCCCTGGGGCTATCCCAGACAGGTGTGCCCTGTCTCTCTGGGCAACCAGAGGAAGCCAGGCACCTTCTCTGGTGGCAGCCAATGGCAGATGGATCTGGGACATGAGTAAAGGTAGTGTGAGGACTAGAATACATGCACGCAGAGCCGGCAAACTCCCAGGGTGGAGTTGAGCCAGAGTATAACTTTACTGAGACTAAGATGCATCTGGGCTTCAGGGGATCATAGCTGAGACAAAGGCAGGCAGGCAGAGGCTGGAACAGACAGCTCAGTGTGAGTGCTAACTGCTTGCCACTGCCCAGAACTGAGTCATGGTTTCTGTCACTTCAAGCAATGTCTGATATCCTGGACAGAAACAAACTCTGTGAAGTTGTGCTGTTCTGCCAGTTACATCAATCAGGGGTAGGGCTGGAACTGAGTGAACCACCCCAGCCTCCATTAAGCACTTGAGATTGTCAGGCCTAGCCTCCCCCTGCTGGATAGTGGCTGAGAACAGTGACCTGGCTGAGGAGACATAGATCTCCCTCTAACTCAGGCAGGCGTAATCCCCTGGGGCATATTCTCATTGGAGAGAACTGGGTCACAGCCCTGTGGGGTTCCCAGTGACTGGTTTTGACAGAGGTGCAAGGTTGGGAAGTAGGCATAAACATTCCCAGACTAATTTATTTTCTGGGTTGGTCCTTATGACCTCACACAGCACCAGAGCCAGTCATACCTGAGCTGCCAGCAGATCCCTGCTATCTCGTTGCCAGAGACCTTTTGAACTCCCCCACTCGAGACCAGTACTGACTGGGACAATTGATTTAGACCTCTTGAACTGGGCCAGTCCCCAAAGGACTATCCAAAGTGGTACCCTGGGTGCATGGTTGTGGGAAGGTGTGATTTTCTTTTTTGAATTATTGCCTGTGGGAGGCGGAGGGACTAAATTGCTGGTATTTCTCCACAGGTGAGAATTCAACCCAGAGTAAGTGATTTACTAGGGTAGGACAGAGACCAGCTGAAAACAAGACAGAGCAACTTAGCCCCACCAAACCAAGGAGGCCCCCAGTTTCGCAGGCCATAGCACTGTACAGATCCTTGGCAAAGCTCTAAGAGAAAAGTAAAGACACCAGTCCCAGCCTTTGGGCAAAGGACTAGTTAATCACTATTCCTGGAGCCCCCAACCCAACTTCTCCTTAAGCATGGGGCAGAATCAGTGGAAAAACTCTAGGAAAAGGAATAACCAGAGTAGATCAACCCCTCCAAGGAAGGATAGGGCAGATGCAACTGAAGATCCCATCCATAAACAGATGGCTGAGATGTCAGAAACCAAGTTCAGAGTCTGGAAAGCAAATAAGATCAACAGAATGGAGGAAAAGAGGGAATCAGAATTTCAAGGAATTATTCAAAAAATTTATCTAGAATTCAACGATTTCAAAGAACTTCACACATTGAGACAAGAGCTTGCTGCCCTCAAAGATCTGAAAAATACAGTAGAATCCCATGCTAACAGAATGGATCAGGCAGAAGAAAGGATCTCTGACATTGAAGACAAGGTGTTTGAACATGCCTGAGTGCTCAAAGAGGAAGAGAAATGGCAAGAAAAAAGGATCATTCTCTCAGAGAGCTCTGGGATAATTCAAAGAAAATGAATATTTGCCTTATAGGAATCCCTGAAGGTGATAAAGTTTCTTCACAAAAACACAGAGGCTCTTAATGAAATTATGAAAGAAAACTTTCCAGACATGCCAATAAATTCTGAAATCCAGATAGGAGACAGTTTGAGAACTGCAGCACTTCTCAACCCAAATAAGGCATCCCTCAAGCACATTATAATTAACTTCACTAAAGTTAATACAAAATAGAAAATTCTAAAAGCTGCCAGACATAAGAAAACCATAACCTACAAGGGTAAGAATATTAGAATGACTGCAGATCTCTCTGCTGAAACTTTTCAGGCTAGAAGAGGGTGGTCATCGACTTTTAATCTCCTAAAACAAAACAATTTTCAACCCAGTATCCTGTATCTAGCTAAACTACATTTTATTTATGATGGAGAAATTAAATACTTTAATGATATTCACATGCTGAAGAAATTTGCCATAACGAAACCAGCTCTCCAAGATATTCTGAGACCTATCCTCCATAATGACCAGTGTAATCCTCTGCCAGAAAAGTAAACTCACTCAAAAACTTTTGATCAAATTCCAGCTTCCATAGTGGTGAAAGGATTAAAAATGATCATTGGACTTTTGAAAAACTCGATACTCGGCTCGGCGCCTATAGCTCAACCGGCTAAGGCGCCAGCCACGTACACCTAAGGTGGCGGGTTCGAATCCCCAGCCCGGACCCGCCAAACAACAATGATGGCTGCAACCAAAAAATAGCCGGGCGTTGTGGCGGGCGC
>CAUYTI010161265.1:0-13233 GCA_963575145.1 Galago senegalensis
ATTGTGGCGGGTGCCTGTGGTCCCAGCTACTTGGGAGGCTGAGGCAGGAGACTCGCTTGAGCCCAGGAGTTGGAGGTTGCTGTGAGCTGTGATGCCACACACTCTACTCAGGGGGACAGCTTGAGACTCTGTCTCAATAAATAAATAAATAAATAAATATTTATTAAAAAAAAAGAGAGGTACCTTGGTGGCTTAGTGCCTGTGGCTCAAGTGGCTAAGGCACCAGCCACATACACCAGAGCTGGTGGGTTCGAATCTAGCCTGGCCTGCCAAACAATAATGATGGCTGCAACCAAAAAAAAAAAAAAAGCCAGGCATTGTGGAGGGCACCTTTAGTCCCAGCTACTTGGGAGGCAGAGGCGGGAGAATCACTTGCCCTGGTTAATCACTTGCCCAGGAGTTGGAGGTTGCTGTGAGCTGTGACACCACAGCACTCTACCCAGAGTGACAGCTTGAGGCTCTGTCTCAAAAAAAAAAAAAAAAAAAAAGAGCTACCTTGACAATTCCTAAGCTGAAAAGAATTTGTATAGTTGAAGCTTAGCGTGCTGAGAATTAGATTGGATTATCAATAAGAGATGAGGCAGGTGATCAGAAGCCAGGTTGTGTTGGAGGTTGCACTGAGCCCAAGGTATCTCTTAACTGTGGACTTTGTGTGTGATGCTGAGGATAAAGGGGAATAAGACAAAGGAGCTCTTATCTTCAGGGAGTTTTATTTTAGCAAAGAGAAATAGGCAAATAAACAAGATTTTTTTTTTTATTTTGGTAAAGACAGTGGCTCACCACTGTAGTCCTAGCAGTCTGGGAGGCCAAGGCAGGTGGATTGCTTGAGTTCAGGAGTTCGACACCAGCCTAAGCAAGAGTGAGACTGAGTTCCTACTAAAAATAGAAAAACTAGTCAGGCATGGTGGTACATGCCTGTAGTACCACCATGGGTACTGAGGAGGCTGAGGCAAGAGTATTGTTCAAGCCCAGGAGTTTGAGGTTGCTGTGAGCTATGATGCCTTGACACTTTACTCAGGGCCACAAAGTGAGACTCTGTCTCAAAAAAAAAAAAAAGGTACTAAACAGGGTCTATAGTAAATGATGGCTGTGGTAAATATTGGGGTTATATCTCCTTGGATCTACATATAGTATGTCTCCACGTGGATTTGAGGATTTCGACAATGAAGGAATGGAGAGAATTAGATAGATTTGAGAGACGTTGAGTGAGTAGAATCCATGGGATTTGGGAGTTTAGTGGATAATAACAAATAACAATAGCTCCTATATTTTATTCTTACACACTTCCCACTTCACGGAATAGCTTCTATTTATTGAATATTTACTAATTTTCAGGCAGTATTCCAAGGACTTAATATATTTTTTCTAACTCTATATGGTCAGCATTTTTCTTAATTATGTAGATGAGAAAATTGTGCATGCACAGGGGATTTAAATAACTTGCCCAAGATCCCAAGGTGGAGGAGCTAGGATTCAAATTCAAATGTATTGGCGGTACCTGTGGCTCAGTGAGTAGGGCGCTGGCCCCATATACCGAGGGTGGCGGGTTCAAACCCAGCTCCGGCCAAACTGCAACAAAAAAATAGCCGGGTGTTGTGGTAGGCGACTGTAGTCCCGGCCACTCAGGAGACTGAGACAAGAGAATCACCTAAGTCCAAGAGCTGGAGGTTGTTATGAGCTGTGGCGCTCCTGCACTCTACTAAGGGTGACAAAGTGAGATTCTGTCTCTAAAAAAAGGGAAAAAAACCAAATTCAAGTGTATCTCACTGTAAACTCCTATGTTGAGGACTAGATCTATGAGTTGCTAACATGGAGATGTCATTTGGAGCCACAGAATAGGAGAGTCCACCCCAGGAGAGTATCTAAAAGGATTAGGACAGAACTGTAAGGAACATGAATTTTAAGGAATAGCAGAGAAAGAATCCCCAAGAAGATATAGCCAGAATAATTATAAGGACAACAGTATCATGGAAGCCAAGGAAGAGAGTGCTCAGTGAGAGAGTAATCAATAATGTCATATTGTACATAAGGGGTGAAATAAGATAAGGACTAAGATGTGTCTATTCACTGTAGTAGTAACAAGAAGTTATGTTGTTCACAATGCTGAGTTGTGAAGGGAGAGGCACTTATAGATGTCACAACAGACGTGAACTGGTGGGGACAGAATTCCATTGAGTTGCTTGAAGAGTGAGTAGGGAACAAGGAAGTTGAGGTAGTGAGGATAGAGAACTTGATCAAAATGTTTGTTTTTCTGCAGCCAAAAGTCCAGAGTCTAGATTATATGAGGCCCTTCCACTAAGTAGGGATCACACCGATAGCCTAGGAGGAGCCCCCTTTATCCCTTCATGAGAAGACACATCCTTCCCTTTCCTTCTATTTTTTTTTTTAATTCCCCTGTTCTTAAACCTCTGCCTTATGTTTTCCTTACTCCTCTCCCTTAGAATACTCCTTGGATGAGCCAGTCCAGTGAAAAACAATACTGGTGGTTTTCTACCAGGAGTGTTATGGGAAAGAGACGTTCCCAGTGCAGTCGGGTGCTCATCACCTGTCTATCTCTTTCTAGGCATATGCTAGTTGAGTTTCAGCCATGGAGAAATTCCATGGGCATGTGTCTGCCCACCCAGACATCCTCTCCTTGGAGAACCGGTGCCTGGCCATGCTTCCTGACCTGAAGACCATGGAGAAACCACATGGACATGCGTCTACCCACCCAAATATCCTCTCCTTGGAGAACCGGTGCCTGGCCATGCTTCCTGACCTGAAGACCATGGGGAAAACCCATGGGCATGCCTCTGCCTACCCAGACATCCTCTCCTTAGAGAATCGGTGCCTGACCACCCTCTCCAGTCTAAAGAGCACCATGTCTGCCAGCCCCTTGCTCCAGTGCCTCCAGATACCTCACAGGTCGCAAGCTGATTTGTATAACCTGAATACCTCGAAATCTACCTCTGCTACAGAGACAGTTCAGGTAGCAACTTTGGTAATAGCTCTAGGCACTCATCCTCACTCCAGCTTTATCTCTTGTTATAATTACAGCTTTCTTGCTTCAGTTTCCCTCTGTGCTATTTTGGGTCTGGGTATCTTCACTCCTTAGACATATTATGAGGTGCCCTTTGTATCCCAGAGCCATCTTCATGAGCCTTATTATTCTTATTATGTATCTAGTTTAGAGATTCTGGACAATAGATTACAATCAGTCCCTGTCTTTAGAGAGCCTCCACTCTGGACAGTCAGCATGACACTGCTATAGCAGAGTCAGTCAAGTGCCTCTGAAATCAGACCTGAGACACATCTGCTAAATAATTTTCCGATGGCTATATCTGGGTCTGTCCCAAGGCCCACTTCCGTATGTGTGGATGTGGAAACACATGTCACTCATACACATTTGCATAAACACCTTTGTATATAGTTCAGAATCAGTAGACAAACACACATTGCTTCTGTATATACCTGTGGTTTGGGCTGAAGGAAAAGGGTAATCTGAACCTTATGCAACCTTGGGCAGTTTCTTGACCTTATAGAGCCTTAATTTCCTCATCTTTAAAATGAAGTCAGTTGGTGGTGCCTGTAGCTCAGTAGGTAGAGTGCTGGCCACATACACCGAGGCTGGTGGGTTCGAACCCAATCTAGGCCAGCTAAAACAACAATGACAACTGAAAAAACAACAACAAAAATAGCCAGGCATTGTGGCAGGTGCCTGTAGTCCCACCTACTTGGGAGGCTGAGGCAAGAGAATTGCTTAAGCCCAAGAGTTTGAGGTTGCTGTGAGCTGTGATGCCATGGCACTCTACCCAGGGTGACAGCTTGAGACTCTGTCTCAAAAATAAATACATAAATAAAATAAAATGAAGTCAGTGAAAATCTGCTTCACAGGGTGTTGTCAGGATCATAGCTACTGCTGTTTTACATTGATTTAGGACTTTCTAATTTACACAATCATAAATACATTATCCTATTTAGTTTACCATTGGCCCTGTATGGTAGGTGGTAGTGAATGAGGAGACAGTAGTTCAGACTGGCCCAAGATTAAGTGCCCAAGGTTGCTGGGGGATTGAGATGGGACCTGGCTCTTTTTCTTCTACTGTCTCCTCATTCACTACCACCTACCATACAGGGCCAATGGTAAACTAAATAGGATAATGTATTTATGATTGTGTAAATTAGAAAGGGAGAGGAATGTGTAGGTGCTAAAAAGAGATGTGGACTCTTCCTATCCCTGGGAGCCTCCTTCAGATCTGTCTGTGTTTGAGGGCTATGAATTTGTGCTGTGATTCATAACTGCCACTATCCCCAGGGTCGTTGGTCCTATGCAGAAGAAAAGCAAAAGCCAGAAGACAAGGAAGGGGCAGAGGCCCCAATGCCTTTTTATGTTTTGAGCTTGGGAGAGGAGGAGGAGGATGTGGAGGAGTTGGCCCTGAAGCTCACATCTGGAGTCTCTGAATCTCGTCCTGAGCTTGTTGACCACGTCCTTAAGGAAAAGAAGGTGAAAGTTCCAGAGTTGTGAAATGATTGATAGAGATGGGGAGGAGGCTGGGAGTGGGGTACCTGAATAAGGTCTCTTCCCCTGTTGGAAAAGGAAGGAGGGGACACAACCCAGCACTTACTACTCACTTCCTAATTTCCTTTCCTGACCTCTTGTTGGACCCTAAATCTGGGATCCAGTCTCTCTGTCCTTGATTTTGTAAGGTGTTCTGCATGGATTTTTTTCTTTTTTAAGAGATGGGATCTTGCTTTTGCTTAAGCTAGTCTCAGACTCCTCAGCTTAAGGGATCCTCCCACCCATCCTCCCAGAGTGCTAAGATTACAGGCAGGAGTCCCCACATCTGGCCTGCATGGATGTTTTTATTGGTCCTTTATTACCTATCTTCTTCTCACTTCCCAGATGGCTCTAATTAGCTTGCTGTGCTCTACTCTGGCCACAAAGGTAAACATGAAAGATGCAGCTGACCCCACTGGTGCTTCCATCCTTGAAGTCTGTAGTGAACTTGCCCCCTTGGAGCCTGAGTTTATCCTCAAGGTATTATGGTGCAAAGGAGGGGATGAGAGTGGGCAGCTGGGAATTTGGGAATGTGGCTGTGGTATGTGAGAAGCTTCACTTAGGGAAGATCTCTGGTTGGGACTGAGACCTAGTCCCTGAAATTCTGTGAAGGGTGGGGAAAGGATATACTGGGATTGGTTTGGTTGGTAAGTACTCAGCTAAGTACACAATGTTAGACCTCCAGAGTTATTTAGATAAAATGAAATATGGATCTGTTTTTTAAGGAGCTTGTGATATTATTAGGGAAGCAAAATACTTTCTCAGATGTATAAATATAACTGGAGTAGTAAATAGTGAATGTTTCTTAAATAGAGAAGAGGAGTAAAATGTTTTCTGTGAGAAGATAACAGATTTAATCAAAGATTGAAACCTGGGTACATTTTTTTTTTTTAAGAGATAGAGTCTCGGCTCAGCGCCTATGGCTCAAGTGGCTAAGGCGCCAACCACATACACCTAAGGTGGCAGGTTCGAATTCAGCCTGGGCCCACCAAACAATGACACCTGCTACCAAAAAATAGCCAGGCTCTGTGGCGGGTACCTCTGGTCCCAGCTACTTGGGAGGCTGAGGCAGGAGACTTGCTTGAGCCCAGGAGTTGGAGGTTGCTGTGAGCTGTGATGCCACAGCACTCTACCCAGGGCAACAGCTTGAGGCTCTGTCTCAAAAAAAAAAAAAAACTCTCCTTTTTATTTTTTTAAGCTAGATTGAGTCAATATTCCATTACTTTCAACAAAGCATTTCTAAGTGAAGTATCTAGTAACACAAAATCTCTTTCTTAAAGGAAAGGGTTCTTGGGGGTGTGGTTTTAAGTATGCAATAAACTTACTTTATTGCTCTTTTTCATCTTCTTTTATTTGACAAAAAAAAGGGAGACAAAAATGCATGTTACTTATCTGCTTACATTCTTTTCATTTGAAGACAGTCTCTCAGAAAGAAGGGATTGTGATGTCTTTTGCGTCAAGCCTAAAGTGTTTGATACAGCACCTACGCATGACAGAACTTAATGAAAACTTCATCATGACGTTGACTTGATGATAAAAGGGAATAACCTCAACTGACCACGAACTTCAAAATGAACAACAGAATAGCAGAAAAGCTGTGATCAAAGGAAATGTTTCAGATTATATTTTCCAAAAGTGGCTGCCACAATATCATGTTCTCTAGAAAGTTGCCACTCCCCAATAAGGGCATGCATTAAAGCTCCTCCCCCTGCCACACACACTTAAATCTGATTGGGCTTCCATCCTGCTTGCAACCAGTAATGAAATAGAACTAATGCAATGAGATATTTTTGTGGTTAGGTCTTAAAAGGTGATACTGCCTCTGCCTTGTTTGCTGGAATAATCATTCTTGAACGTTTCAGACAGCCCCTGAGACTGCCACACTCTAGGGAAGCCCAAACTTGCCTGTGGGAAAAGGCCACCGTGGAGAAGCACTAAAATTATACGAAGAGAGAGAGACGGCCTGGTCAGCCCCTTCTGTTCCATCCCACACCTGTCCAGCTCCAGCTACTGTTTGAGCAACTGCAGGGAGACTCCAAGCAAGCCAGAACCTCCTGGATGAACCCTTCCCAGCTTCCTGACCCACAGAAACCCCCAGAGGTGATAAAACGATTATTTGTTTCAGCCTTTACGTTTTGGGGTGCTTTGTTCCTTAGCAAGGGTAACTAGAATAGGAAGAATAACACCAACATCTGTAGTAGTGGAGCTTTCCTGGTGCCATTCTACAAGTCATATCAAGATGATGATGAATAGGCAAGCATAACAAACAAAAACATGTCAGCATCAAAACTTCCAAGCGAAGAGGATGAGAAAATGCAACAATCCTAGATGTGTATTTTTTTTTCTCAAAATGAATCTACCCCTTCTTAACAAAAATAAATGTGCCTTGTATTTAGATCAACACCGTTTTCTGTAGTGCTTTCTGCAGCCACTGTTTTCGTATGTGAAATGTGGTGGTAATGAGCCAGATGATGGATTCGGTGGTGAAATTGTTTTGGTTACTCAATGATTGTCAGTCTGTAGTGATGTATAATTACAAAGCCCATGCTTATAGACAATTGAAGGGAAGGAAAAGGAAGAAGAGAAAAAATCAATTTAGGTATAATGGCTTATCCTGCTAATTTACTGACTGACTTAACAGTTACTGTAAGTTCTTCTGATATTCATATGCCCCTTACAAAATGATTGACTTAGATAGCAAATTGCCCATGCAGTTAATTGCCATCGTCTTTCTAGGATACCAATGTAATGTACTCTGTATAACCAGAGGAAGGGAAAGGTCTAGAGAAACATCCCCGATGGGATTTGTGAATGAAAAAGTGGCTTTGCTGTAGGTGATGTCAAGCAATTCTTCAAAGAATTTTCATGTAATCTTCCAAGTTCAGGAAGGAAAAAAAAAAAAACTTCTTCCTGATTCTTTAGAAATAAAAACATAGTTACCCGCCCTAACTGCAGCACTCAAAGAAAGCTATTTCATGCACTAATTTCCAGGATGGCACTCTTGTTTAGAGGTTTGTCTCAGCACAGCTAAATAGCACATGCAAATTTTACTCAATACTTTAACTGATTTTCTCAACTACCTGTAGGACAAACTTTGACAGCCTGGGAAACAATATTAATTCTCTCTCAGGTCCCAGAACATGGAAACTGAAATTTTCCAAACAGTACTTTCGTGGTCTGTACATGGTTGCAGCTTCTCCAAGTGTCTAACTTTCCCCTGGGGATAAGAAGAAGCCCTTGGGGAATCTCACTCATTAACAATGAAAGATATGTGATATTCATGCAAGGATTGTGGAGCAGAAGTAAAATTTGCCTGTTTTGGAGGCAGTTGGGATTTCTTTGTCCTTGATGATACCTTTTCACAGCCCTTCATAGACCATTGAATCTGGGAAGACAACACCTTGCCAGTCAAAGTATGTATGGCAAATACTAATGAATACTAGATTAGGCCTACACTGCATGGAAATTTAACACGCAATGGTTCTAGTTAAAATTGATTTCTTCCAGAAAATAAGGATTGGTTCCATCCAAAATAGTACATAATGGAGAAAATGCCCTGATTTAATAACTATATATTTAAGTGATAAATATACTCATCCGCAAAGCCTAATAATGGTTGTCATTTCAGTATAATTGTCATTATTTTACTTAATTAGCGGGGTTAGAACAATCTGGCTAGAAAACACATGCCCTGACTCAGATAATATGTAGTTACCCTATTCCTAGGCTAACATGGATTCCTTCACAACTTCAGCTTCATTTGTTTCTCCCAAACATCATTTGAACCAAGTAATTCAGCTTTGAATGACAAAAATAAAGAGAAACACTGTTTACGCTGCCTACCATCCTCTCATTTGCCAGAGAGGTTCAGGTAATTGTATTTATGGAGGTGAAATTTACATAACTTGCAACTGACCTTTTTATTTATTTATTTTTAGAGGGAAGGAAAGGAAAATGAGGAGGGTTTAGGAAAACGGGGATGCAAGGGTACCACCCTATACTCTATTGAAGTGTAATATTAAATTGTATTTAGTACATTCATAATGTTATGCAACCATCACTTCTATCTGTTTCCAAGATGTTTTCATTACCCCCAAATGAAGCAGTCATTCCGCATTTCCCCCTCCTCCATCCCCTAGCAACCATTTGTATGCTTTTATCTCTATGAATATACTTATTCTGGACATTACATGTGGTCTTTTGTGTTTGGCCTCTTTCACTTAGCATAAGGCTTTCAAGGTTCATCCACATTCTAGTATGTATTAGTACTTTATTTTTTATGACTGAATACTATCCCATCGTATCTATATACCACAACTAGTTTATACACTTATCCACTGATAAAAATTTAGATTGTTGGCTTGGAGCCTGTAGCTCAAGCAGCTAGGACACCAGACACATACACCAGAGCTGGCGAGTTTGAATCCAGCCCTGGCCTGCCAAATAACAATGACAACTACAACCAAAAAATAGCCGGGCATTGCGGTGAGCACCTGTAGTCCCAGCTACTTGGGAGGCCGAGGCAAGAGAATTGTTTAAGCCCAAGAGTTAGAGGTTGCTGGGAACTATGATGCCATGACACTCAACCCAGGGTGATAGCTTGAGACTCTGTCTCAAAAAGAAAAAAAATTTAGGTTGTTTGCAGTTTGGGGCCATTGAGAACAGTGATGCTATGAGCATTTGCATACAACTATTTGTTTAAACATCTGTTTTCAATTCCTTGGGGGTATATATCTAGGAGTGGAATTGCTGGGTCATGTGGTAGTTCTCTGTTTAGCTTCTAGAGCAACAGTCAAACTGTTTTCTAAGTAGCTGTACCATTTTACACCCTAACCGGCAAAGTAGGACACAATATGTCGTGATTTTTCTACCACCTTGCCAACACTTGTTATTTTGTGGGTTTTTTTAAGTTGTGCTCATCCTAGTGGGTGTGAAATGGTAGCTCACTGCGGTTTTGATTTGCATTTCCTTAATGACTAATGATATTCAGTATCTTTTCATGTTCTTGTTCATCATTCATAAATCTTCTTTAGAGAAATGTCTGTTCAAGTCCCTTGTTCATTTTTTGGAGTTGTTTGTCTTTTTGCTGTCATAAGAGCTCTTTATGTATTCTGGATACCAGACCCTTACCAGACAGATGAGCTCCAGGTAATTTTGAAATATACTGAATTAGTTATACTATTACAAATTCCTCATGACAGGTAGATGGTAGCAATAGCCCATGCACATTCCTGGATTTTCCTCAGAAGAACGGGGTGTAGACTAGTAGCTTGGCCGTACATGCAGAAAGAAAGCCCTATGTGAAAAAGAGACTCTGTTGCTCACATCTCACATGCTAATAAACTTCTGCAGTAGAAGACAGGTAAAATTCCATATTTGCCACTTCAGTTCAAAAGCAAATGTCAAACTCTCTCTTTTTTTTTTTTTTTTTTTTTTGCCCTGGATACAACAGAATATGTTTGAGGCATGAACTGAATTCTTCTTCCCTTAGCAGATTATTGCAGTGTAACAAGCTAGAAGAAAGGCATTTTCCCATTCATAAGAGGAATGGTTGTAGGAACCAGAAATGTCTAGCATAGAAAACAGAAAACTCGGGGGATATGATAGCAGCTCACAAATATTTTAAGGGATGTCATGTGGAAGAGCAATTAGAATTGTTCTATACATCCCCCAGGGGGGATACCAAGACCAACGGGTGGAAAAACTTGATGGAGACAGATTTTCAATTCTACAAAAGGATGAAACATTCTAATAGGCAAAGTAATCCAAGGCTGGAATGGGTTGTTGCAGCCAAAAATGGACTTCACATGCTTGGGTGCAGGAATACATAGCTCTTGAGTGCAAGACTTCATCTCTTTAAGCCTCGATTTGCTCATCTATAAGATGAGGCAAATAGTGACTACCTAAGAAAAGGGCTCTAATGATTTTACCCTTTGCCTATGGGAAGCTGACAAACGAAATGTGCCAATTTGAGCAGGCGGTGATCGTGACAACTGTTAGGATACACAGCGCGCTACTGGATGTTCTTTGGTGTCTTACTAATCAAAATAATTCACCCAAGTTGGTTTCAGTTTTAATATTTGTAAAAAGTAATAAGCAGATTAAAAAATTTAATATGAAATGATAAAGCTTTGCCATATCAAGAAAAATTTAATAATCCTTTTTTGTAAGGTACCACTCAAAACACAGTGCAATGCATAATCCAACACTAGATTGTGTGCAGTGATACCATGTTTTGCTTCCCTTTTTATGTTTTGTGCAAACAACACGTCTCTGGTGAGCGTTTTGCCATATTCTTATTGGATGGCTGTACTTTGATGGAAAAACGCCTTTCCGTCAGATGGAATGTATTGTTATCAGAAATAGTTCTTCCTCCAGTGTTAGTCTTCTTGTCAACCGGGTATTTTCCCAGGATTCCTCTAATTAGGTGTATATGAAATTACACAGAGTTTAAATTTTCATCGGTTGCAGTTTTATAAAGTACATAAATGTTACAAATTGATAAATCAAGCAGGTAGAAAAAATGCTTTTCATGCACAAGCAAATATAATGATGGACCTGCACACCAGTTATCAGCAACCAGAGTATGACCTTTATGTAGATATGGTTTTAGCAGTGTCATAACAGTGTTCCCTAATTTGTCAATTTTAGCAGAATTTCCATGATCATCTATGTTCATATGTGACCTGCAATAAACAATAATATACTTTTGTTAAAGACATGGGGGTCTTGCTCTTGCTCAAGCTGAACTCAAGCAATCCACCTGTCTCAGCTTCCCAGAGTGCTAGGATGACAGGTATGAGCCCCCTCCCCCAGTCAGCAATAAAATCTTGAACATATCCGGTTTTACAGTCACACGGAACAAAAGATTTTACCCCCAATCTACGTCTCTTAGAGGGAATATACTGTTTGAAAAAACAATGTCCTTTGAAAAATAATAGATTTTCATTGACATATACATGTCAAAAAGGATAAAATGACTGTGAAAAGGAATCCCACAGTGTATTTATAATACTATGTATTTTTATTCATGGACCCTTATTTGCTGTTTGTTCATTGTTGTGAAAATGCAACATTTGTAACAGTAAGAAACATTGGTTCTTTTTCATGATTTTTGTAAAGCTTTCTGTTTATATTACTCTATTGGTCAACCAATATTCATGCAGAGATAATTTTTTTACCCTGGATGTCAACATCATTATGGCAAAGAAATCAATAAATCTTATCAACTGTCGTGTTTTCCCATGCATTCAATTGTGAACACTTACTATTTTTCTGATTTTTTTTGAAATACATAATTATTAGGTTGTTATATAATATGATTAACCAAACATTCTGAGAAGAACAGTTGGAAGACTTCTAAAATTGATGATTTGTTATGAATGGTGGCTTTTATTCCTGATATGTTGGCATCAAAGTCACATATTTTTGGATTCAAATCACCTTCTCTCCATTGAAATTGCCGAAGATTGACTTCTTTTAAATTTGAAATAGGGTCTACACTTTCGTTCTCCAAATCAGATTCTGAGGTACTTGACAATTTACACTTTTTTGTAAGAAGTACTTTTAAAGCTACCTCTATATCCAAATTCTCCAACGATGATCGCATCTTCTGAACTTGACGATTCTTTGAATATATCATACTCCATATTTATATGTACTCCCACAAGAATCCAGTATTTTTAAAATTATTTCAGGCACAATTGTGAAAAATATTGAGGATGAGAAAATTAATGGTGCTATTTTAATGGTGTTCTCTTTCTGTCTCTTACCCTCTCTCCCTCTTTCTCTCTTTCTCTCTCTTCCTTTCCCTGTCACTTTCTCCTTCTTTCCCTTTCTTTTCCTCTCCCTACTTACCCCTTCCTTCCTCCTCCTCTTTCTCCTCTTTGGTGATCTGTTTATAGTTAAATTTGCCTGTGTTAAGTATTCACATAGTATGGCTCCTTCAATAGCCTAGAGAAGGAAGGATATCAGAACCAAACAGGGTGAGGGGCATCTACACATATGGGTGACCCAGTAAGAGGTACCAGGGCAAAAATAGAGTGAAGACAGTGACCTGGAGAGGGGCAGTCCAACAACTGGTAGCCTAGTGAAGGGGGTCAGAACCTGAGCCACATGCCTATGCAGGCTGGTAAGGTCTGTGAGGGCATAAGCAGGGTTAGAAAGAATCCACATGTAAGGCAGTGACAGCAGCCTGGCATGGAGTTCAGAGTCCAAGTGGGGCAGGAAGGATATTCACTCAGGAAAGGGGGTTGCAGGAGGACTAGGAAGTTAGTACATGCAGGATGACTTATCAAACAAGTAAATATGTTGAAAAGAATAGCCACAAAATTCCTCATTGTCTGAGAAAAGTGAAAATATGGAGGAAAAAAAAACTGAAATGAACCCCCTGGCAGTTGGGATGGAATTAGAATTATTGGTGTGGGCTCGGCGCCTATAGCTCAACCGGCTAAGGCGCCAGCCACATACACCTAAGGTGGCGGGTTTGAATCCCCAGCCCGGACCCACCAAACAACAATGACGGCTGCAACCAAAAAATAGCTGGGCGTTGTGGTGGGCACCTGTGGTCCCAGCTACTTGGGAGGCGGAGGCAGGAGACTTGCTTGAGCCCAGGAGTTGGAGGTTGCTGTGAGCTATAATGCCACGGCACTCTACCCAGGGGGACAGCTTGAGGCTCTGTCTCAAAAAAAAAAAAA